>NCKU01005186.1:0-10624 GCA_003675995.1 Dinothrombium tinctorium
TTTTTAATTCGATGCATTTTTCACTTAAAATATGTTTTGTTCGGTTGAAAATGGCATGTTTGCGGAAAACGCCGTAATTTTGGAATTTGTTTATTTTATATGTCAATTTTTGTGATTTTGGTGATTTTGTGCTGCATTGTAAGATTTAGTGATTTTTGGTGTTAAATCTTTAAAGAAAAAACATTTATTACGTCGTATATATGTTATATCAATACAGATTAAAACATTTTTAAACAAATAAAAATTTTGGTGCAGCACCAAAATTCATGGCCGTAATTATTATTAGATTAATTCTTATTAATTTCTTACTTATGTTGTTTATAAATAAAAAGATTATTTAAAAAAACACGAATCATATGAACGAAGAATTTTTAGAGGTTTTGCAATTTTTGAAACTAATTTACCTTTTGAGACGTTACCTTGACGCGGAAATTACGATTTTCTCATGTAGGCGTCTTAATTTTTGATTATCGATGTATTTCTAACAGACTTAGCTTAAAAAGTACTTTATAATGATTTAGTTTCTAATTTTAACCACCAAACTTCGTAAGAAAGGTTTTTAACCCTGTAATGACACTTCTCTGCGTAGAGACCAACTGAAACACTGGATATTTCGAGTTTTAATTTTCTCCAAATTTGATTTTTAATTAAAGCGATTTCTTTCGCTATTTTCAGTTTGAATCGAAAGAGCAAAAAATTTTTTGCTCTTAATAGTGTAACAAAGCAACAAATTTTTTTGATTAATAGATTGTTGATAAAAGAATTTCAAGCAATTCACTAAATATTTTTAAGGCATTAATTAAAGTTTTTTGTTAGAATCGAATAAAGCATTGAAAAGACGAGTTGAATCGTATTTATAAATTGATATAATCGTATTGAAAGAGTGCGCCGTTCAATGGTTGCCATTATTTCTAGACAAACAAACAAAATATGTCGGATATCGGTTGCATAGTTTCGTACTCCTAGCCAAGTAGCATAAATGTATAGCATCGCAGTGTTTCATTTCCTTCTCGCTCATTCTTATATCGACACTCGAACTTTACGATTTCAATCGTAAACTCAATTTCAAAAGTGCAGAATGCTTGTCGAAAATTGATATAAAATTCAATTTTGAATGTGTTTAATGAAAAATAATTTTCAACAGTGAAACTTAGGAAAGAAACTTTTCGTCTCAAGCGAATGTAATTTCTTTGAGCGTTTTCGCGCGAATCGAAAATCAAAATAATTAGAAGCGAAAAAAGTTTTCGATTAACATTCATTGTTTTTATTTTTTTAGCTTATACTTAATTTCCTGTGCTTTTTTAATGAAGTCTTGATTAACAAAAGGTAAAAGCGTTTTTTTCTTTCTTTCTTTCATTTATTAATGAAAAGTTAATTTTGATTAAGCCGTTTGATTATAAATGAAATCAGTAATTGCAGCGTCAAAAGGGATGGGCCGTAATTAAACGTGGGCAGGTAAACTCTTTGTTAGTAATAATGGCTTTTCGAGATCGCAAAACTCATTTCGTCATTTTTCATCGTTTGATAACATTTTTCATTAAAACTTTTTTTTTGGTTTTCGATTCATCGAGAAAAGGTTTCGTGTTTTGTGTGCAAACAAATTGGAAAACAAAATGCGCACAAATATTTTTCAATTTTTGAAATGCAAGCGAAGAAAAGTAATTTTCGTTTGTAAATATCGTCAACAGAAAAAAATAGCGTAACAGAACATTTTTCTCGAGTAAAAACGCTCTTTCAAACACTTCAATGGTATCAAAGAGAAAAAATGTAATTTAAGCAGAATTTGCTTTTCATTTCACGCGAGAATTTTTTCGAAAAGCGATTTTCGAAGTTGTGAAAAAGAGTAGCGGAAATAAAAAATGTGAAAAGAAGTGTTTGAAATATAAGTTGCACAGGTGAAAAGTAGCAAACTGCAAAGCGCGAGTAATTTGAATTTAGTAGGGCTTTTGTGCTATCGCAATCGATGGCTACTTAAGACCGATTGCTGACATGAAAAGTTTTTCTCTTTCTTTCTTTCTTGCTCGCTACGCTCTCGAAAAGAGGAGATAAAGAAACAAAGTTGAAAATAAATTGAAAGTGTGCTCTTACTTAGGAGCAGCTATAATCGGAATCGAGTAGTGAAATGTGCCCGAGTGCAAAAAAGAAACTGCGACACATCATGTGCCGAGTGCGAATAGCTGCGCTCGGTTGCTGTGAGTGAGAATAATTTTGCGTAAAATTTAATTTCGCGAATGCAGTGTACGCACAATGCTTAGAACTTGTTACATAAAAATAGATATGGCGTACACATTTGAAAACCACTCTGGAAAATTACATTGATTTCTAGTTAAAGTATTGAGCTCTCGATTAATGATTGCAACGCTCAGTTTGCAGCAGCGAAGAAGAAGAAGAAGACGAAGCAGAGATGGAAAAGTTTTGTTGGTCGGCGATTGAATTTAATGTCGACTGATGGCGAATGTGTAAAACGGCGGTACGGCAGACTAAGTTTACTTTCGGGTAATTGAGGAAAGTGATTGCGAATTGTGCTCATTAAAAACGTCGCGAGGAGAGAGAAGAGCTTTGCGTTAAGTTTTAATTGAAAATAATGTTATTGAATTGAGTTGAATTGAATTGTATTGCGTTTCGCTTCGCTCTCCACTCTCGATTTCATTTCGCTTCAGTTTCGTTCACTTAAACTGTGCAAAGCAGTGAAACAGTGAATTTAAATCGTAAAAATGTTGTTTTCGCTTCAATTTAAGTTAATTGAAAAAATAAAATAAAAATCGAGAAAGTCGCATTTCAATTTGAGTGAAATAATTGCATCGCAGCAAAGTACGAAGAGGAGTTTAAGCCGCTGCTTTGCTGCTGCTTGTTATATGCAAAAAAAGCAATTTTCTGCTCTTTTTCTAATATAACGTTTATGTAATAAATAAAATTAGCTTTCACTGAAATAGGAAGAATGCATTTGGATAATTGCTCTCTTCTATTCTCTTCTCGCGTACTTTCTATTTTATGTATCTGCTCTTTCTCTCGTTGCTCGCTCGGCGAAATGCGCGACCAGCGCTGTAAATGAGCTTTTGAATTTGCTTTTTCACTAGGTGCTCTAGCGGCAGACGAGTGGTGAAATGGCAGAGAGGAAAATACGGCGTTGTTTGAGTGAAGAAAAGAAACAGATTTAATTTTGCTGCTTTCAATTATTACTTTGCAGTCGTTTGCTGTTATTATATAAAGACGATCGATAGAACGGCGAACGCGTGGTGCGAACTCAACAAGCAAAGTGCTGCTTTTAAACTCACGCTCCGATCGCATCTCTCCTCTCTGCTCACTCACCGCTCGCTCCTCACGCTCTCGTTTCGCTCTCTTTCTTCTCCGAGTCGAATGCAAGCAAAAACCGTTTGCAACCGCTACTCTCGAGTCGTGATCTCTTCGCCACTTCTGTCCATCGCTCGACCACCACTCGCTTCTGCTGTTTAATATCGTTCGCATTAGCAACTTGTGTTTCCTCGCCTCCACTCACGTTGCGAAGGTAAGCGCATTACGTTTTTCTTACGATTCATTTACACTCTTGTTTGCGATGCATTTGAAAAGCCGCAATTGCTCTTCGAAAACCGAACTCTGCAAATCGCAGCTCGTTCTCCAAACTTTTCACGATCGCAAATGCAAAGCAGCTAATTTGAAGCGCTTTAAATAATGTGTACTCAATCGTAAAAAGATTTACAACTTTTCGCAATCCACAAAGAAGTTGATTTGAAAAACAATTTTTTCGTGCATTTCAAATGCGTTCTAAAACCGAGAGTTCAATTCGGATCGAACGCAATCGGAAAAACTTCCGCGACAAACATTGAGCTCGCTGCGAACACGAAAATCGAGCTTCAGAGAGAAGAGCCGAGTTTATTAATGTTTAACCACTATTAAAGTATAAAAAGTGTTCAAGTATTTATGACAAGAGCGAAATAATAAAGTAAATGTTCTTAAAGTAAGTTTTTTTAATCGAGAGCAAAATGATGATTACTGCGCTCGATTAATAAGCTTTTGCTCAATTTTGTACGTTGAAAGCAGAGTTTCGATTGCGATTTTTTTGCGAGCGGCTTGTTATCGATGCAACATAATTAAAGCGAAACACTGAACTTGTCTTCTCGAAAAAAAAGCTGATCGACTCATTAGATCGGGTAATTGATGTTTAAAACGCACGGCGAACGACGGAGAAGAAGGAGAAATTAAATTTCGCTGATTGAATGCGAGCGAATAAAAGAGGTGAAATAATAAAAAGAGACACACGCACAAAAGCAAAATATTTTATGGGCAGCAGCCAAAAAAATTTTTTCATAAATACGTGAAACAATTTCGCCCAAAGTTCGCATCGTTCACTTCAAATTACAGAACGAAATTTTCATTTCTCTGTGCATTGTGCTTTGTGTCAACGCTTTTTTCGCGATTGAATGCTTTCAAATCGTCAAAATTAATTTTGACGACAGATTCGTTCAAAATGTAATATAAAAGAAGGAAAGCGAATGAAAAAAGTTTTTTTTCTCTCAGCCATTTTTTCTCGCTCTCTCGGAAAATTTCGCGCGGATTGTTGCTTTCCAGCTCGCAAAGTGCACGCACTCCGAGCGAAATGCGTGCTACTTGCTTCGCACCAGCGTGTTCTCCTCAATTAAGCCACAAACAAATTTTCGAAATTAGAAAAGTACTTAAAACAAACTTGCGCTTAATTAATAAAAATTTTTTTCGCCTCTTTTGCGCTCGCTTTTCATTTTCGCTCACGTTTTTACCTGCTTTTAAATGAAGCGTTTTTAATTCGCGTTCATTAGTAAAATGAGCACAAAATTTGAGCGAAAACACAGCGAGAGGAAAAAAGAGACGAGCGCTTGTAAATACGCTGCCTGCATTTCGAGTCGAGTAGTCGAAATTCACTTTTTTTATTATCATCATCGCTTCAATACAATTTTTTCTCTTCTATTTCTTTTCGTTCATTAATTAAGGAAAAAACTTTCAACATTATTCTACTAATTAGTCGAGAGTGAGGCACAAATCGATACGAATAGCAATTACTTCGTGAATGTAATTGCATTTAGAAGTGAAGCCGAAAATGTTTGGAGAGAAGAAAGAAAAGTTTAGAGAGAGAAGCAACCAAACTCGAAAGAATAATAATAATTAGTTCATTAAAACGAAAAAATGAGCATAAGTACGGCGGCGGCGGCGGCTTTTTTTCGGTTCAATTTGAATTATGCTCGCTTTAGAAAACGTGATCATTTGATTTCGGCGTTTCACACGCTCCGTTTTTCTGCTGCACTGCCCCGTAATGCACACACACACACATACGTGAATACTAAGTACAGATATATGCGCGTAAAAAATGTTGCTAGCTCGAGTGAGAAAATTGAATAATGACGAAGCTTTAATTATAGGAGAAGACAAAGCGGAGAGAAGAGTAAATATTTGTTTGATTTGTGAAACGAAATAAACGGAGGCAGTTTTTTATTGCTATTCTTAAGCTCGGTTTGTTTTCTGCGCTTTGAAAATTGAACGTTTTTTTGCTCGTCAAAAGATTGAGAGGAAATTAAATGAAGATTTGTTTGCAGAGCAACAATGATGCGAATCCTCTTGAATCCGTGCACACAAAAAAGTTCGCCTCTCTCTCTCTCTCTCTCTCCGCTTTGCTCTCTCAGTTTATGCTCACTCTTCTCTTGTCTTTCTCATCCTCATCCGTCTCTAGCCTTTATTCGCTGTTTCTTTTCTATTTTCGTAATTACTTCGCGAGAAAGCAGAAGAAGAAAAAGTTGCGCTCACAGCGAGCAACGAGTGAGAGAAAATTGAGAAAAAGTGTATTGCCTAATTGTTGTCCGTAATTGGGTTTTTATCTTGTGGTTGCTTCCAACGAGCAGCGCGCAGAGAGCAGCGAGCGAGCAGCGAGAAGGAGAGTGAGAGATGCGAGCGAATCTTTTCTCAAAACTAATTACTGAAAAAAGCAATTACAGAGTTAATAATTACAAAAGAGAGAGAAAGCGGCCTTTCTATTGATAAAGACAATTGTAATCAACTGTTGTTAATTAAATTAATGTTGAGCGCAAACGAAGAGAGCACTGAATGGAGCTGAGCAGTGGCCATAAGCATTGTTCGCTGCACTCGGCTTTGTGCTGCAACAAAAGTGTGCAATTTATAAGTAAGACAAGCGCGTGTAACATATTGCATTTGTGTGCATTGTGCGCTATCAAAAAGCGATTGCTTCTGTTTTTCTGCCTAAACATCCAGCCTCGCTGCGTGCACATGCAGCCAACGACCGCGCTGGTGGCCGGAATCGATGCACACTTTGCGACCGTTTCGCTCAAGCCCACCGTCGTCGCACTCGACGCCGTGCATATGCCGGTGCGCCCCCCTCGCGCTCCTCTCAGACGGTAATGAAGCTTGAATTTAATTATGTAAGTGATTGCAATGTGCGAGAGATGAAGAAGAAAACGCGGCTCTCGAGCGAAACGGAGAAATGAATTTGAAAATGGCACACGCTTTGCATCGGAACGGCGAAGTAACGAACGCAAGCGAAGGGGAGAAAGCGTTTCGCGAAAAATAATTTTCATATGAATTGGAAAATAAATTGAAATTTATTCAATTATAATAAGAAAACAAAAAAGAAGCTGCATTTAGGAAAATGGCGAAAACGCATTTCGGTAATTGCTTCTCGGTTGAATCAATTTTTTCTTTTTAATGCTATTTAGGCTTCGAAACGTAATCAAGAGTAACGCACACACACATTGTGTAATAGATATTATATTAGGTAAATGGAAATGCTTTTCATATTATTAAATTGTAACAGTTTCCATCTCATCTCTCGTTTTTCCATATAATTGTTTGTCTTTTCAACTTTCATTTCGGAAAAGAGGATTTACGACTGAAATTGAATTGCTGCAACAGACGTAGAGCGAAATCAATTTCAGCTCTCTCTTCCTTCTCGCTCTTCTCTCTCTCTGCTCTCGTTCGCACCGCTCTCGCGGCGAACCTATTTCGATTATCGAACGCACCGTTACAAATGGTGTGTTAGGTCAATTGCGCTCTCGAATCGGCTATTTAAATTCGTGTTTGCTGCGCGGCGAAGACGCTGATGAAAGAGGCGAGCGAAAGAAAAATGCGAATCAATAAACGATAACTGCTTTTCATATTAAAAATATTAAAATGCAGTTTCGCCTTTTCGCAGCGCAGCGCGCAGAGAAACACATCGAAACTCGATTTGATTCATTTTCGCGTGTAATTTGCGAAAATGATTTTTTAAATGCGCTATTGCTGCGCTCCTCATCAAACCGAGATTCTCTCTGCTGCTTCTCTGCGCTGCTTCTCGCTATCGCCGAGATGAAAAGCGACGCATTGAAATTCAAACGCTGTTTCGAGTGCGGCAACCGTTGCTTCTCAAACACAATTACTTTCTTGTTCTTCGCTGCGCGCCCGAAACAAAGCGCGACCGCCGATTAAATGCCTGCTCGCTGCTAAACCCGAGATTCACTCGAAGCAATTGCGAACGCGATAAATAAGCACATGTAGCGAAAATCGGTGCGCAAGCTTAAACTAATTTGTGCAACACCATTCGCTCGCAATACGCGCAATTAATATCGGTTAAAGTGGACAAACGATTTTGTGCGACAAAAAGCGCTGCACGAAAATTAAACATTATCTTCAAACTTTTACTCGCGGTTGGCTTTCGCTGCAACGCGGCGAAACAAACAGCGAATGCCGTACGAATAGGAGCGAAAATAATTTGCGCTGCGTTTCTCGCGCACACAGCCCATTGGAACGGTAATTAGTACATCAATCTACAGAACGGGCAAAAGTTAATCTTCGAGAGTTTAATTAAATTTTTAATCAAAAACAGTGTTCCGGTTTCCGAAATGTTAATTTGGTTTGAAAAATATAATTACGAAAGGATTAAATTATTATTATGATTGCAATGAACTGAGCGAGTGTTTACGCGCTTCTAAGCCGCTCGCGTCGTATGAATATTTTTCGCTCTGCATTCGCTGCTTTTGTTTCGGAAAGTTGTTTTCTCGAGTCGATATAGCAAGTGCGGGTAAACATGGTAATGTGAGAGCGAAAGCGAGAGAAGAGTGGTGATGGAAAAATAGAATTGGCGCACAAAAGAAATGATAAAGAAAATAGATGTTATTAGAGAAGGAAGATCAAAAATTGATTACATTTACTTCTGAAAGCGAAAATATATATAAACGTAATATTATATATAATATTTGAGTGACACTCGTAATAAAGAGTGCAAAAATGCTTTCCAACACTAACCCATGGCTCGATGATTTCTATTTCGTTGCATTGCCATTTCAACCGTAAACTAATGTCGAAAATTGAAACTTACCCTCGCCAAACATCATTTTTCACTTTTATCGTTCACCGAGATTCTCTATACGTTCCGTGTGTACACTTTTTCGCTAGTTTCTAATCTCTTTTCGTGTTGTTGTTGTTGTTTTTTTTTTTTGCAGCGAGCATTTACAATGCAAATCGTATCGTCGTTGGCCGTGCGCGCATCCAGCACCGAGAATTGGCCGATTAATTGAAATAAAAATTTTGCGCGAGTAAATCACTCGCCGGTTGCTGTAGAGGCAGCGCTCGTTTTTAATCAAAATCGATCTTTTGTTCTCTAAATCCGTTCATCACATCGCACAGATGAATTGAGGATTGAATGGATAATTCCTGATTTTATCAGCGCTAACAATTGTAAGCTCAGCTTTCGTGCGTCACTCGCGAAATTAGAGTTTCTTTTAATAAATGTTTAATAAAGAAAGTGACCGATTGCCGCTTTATGGACGCGAATAATAATAATAACAATCACCGCACATTGGTATACACAAACGTACAACGCTCTTCTGTTCTCAATCGATATTTAATCTAATTTCGCTACGATTTCGAGTCTCTCTTTTTTGCTGCGATTGAATTAAAGCCGCGTTTTGACGTTCAATGAATTACTTGTGAAATCGATTCGCTTTTACTTGTCGCCGCAAGCTTTTTATCGCCTCCGAAGTATTCTCAAAAATTCTATAATTCAATTTCTCTGTCGAAACTTACATAAACTTACGTAATTGAGACACTTGCTTTTATCCTCTCTGCGCTTCGTTTTCGCTTCGCTTTCTCCCGAAATTCCGAATGTAAATAAAGCTGAAAATTTCACAATGCACTTCGTGTGTCTAGCGGTGAAAAAAAAAAGATTTACATAGACCTCGGGGAAAATTTGCTCAGTTCATTGTGGAAGTACACAATGCGCTTATGTATAATAAATGTGTGTACCCACAAAGCGTGAGCGAAGAGTAAATCATTGCAGCGAGACGCGGTTACACTTGTTTCACATTGTGCGCGAAGTGTTTGTGCGATTGCGAACACAAAGTTGATATTGTTTTGGAAATGAAGAAAGATGAAACAAAAGTGATCACATCGCACATCTCTTTTCTTCCGTTCAGATCGCGAGTGAAACCAACATCAACGCACCGCAAACCAAGAATAACGGCGATCGGTTCGCTTGGTCGCAGTTCCAAAATGAACGATTACGCCTTGAATAAGAAGATGATTGTTACCTCGACCACGGCCATGGCGAAAAGCAACTTTCCTCAATGCGCGGGTTGTCAGAAAAAAATTAACGAACGCTATCTTCTCAAAGCGATTGACAAACTTTGGCACGAAGATTGTCTCAAATGCTCGTGTTGTGACTGTCGTTTAGGCGAAGTTGGCTCTTCCTTGTATATTAAAGCTAATCTCATACTTTGTCGCAGAGATTATCTGAGGTTTGATCATTCGCTTGTTTTCGCAAAACAGCGCAAAGAGAATGTTGAGCTCCGGAGAGAAAGTGAGAAAGAAGCATTCGTTCTTCTCTTTTTATCACTTCTCTCGTATCATTCGATTGCTTCACTCTTTTCTTTTACACTCACTCTCCAAATTGACTGCACTCGGATTACACTTTTAAAATGTTTCTTTTTGTTTTGCGCACAAAACTTTGTTAATGCCTGCAATCGAGTTATTGACAAAACCAGAGTTTACAATGAAACAATCACACAGCTTTTGCTTCTTCTTTTCTTAATTCGTTTAATGCCGCTTTTAACAGAGAGAACTTCTCAAACACTTTTTCGTCGAGTGCAAAAAAATTTTAAATTGCGATACATTAAAACCGCACTGCACGAAGCTTTGCTTCACTTTTTCACCATTTCTTTTGCTCTCATTTTGTGTTCGACAAGAATTTTATCAAGAAAACACGAAGCTCGGCGTCTTCTTTCTAATTAATTTGTGTTTGCTCACTTTAAATATATTCTCGCGTTTTATTTGCACGATTAAAAAATTTCTCACCGCAAACAGATTTTTGCTCGTCAAACACTGTTTAACAGCAAACATTTAATGCGTTTTAACGCTAAACGATGATCTCACGCTAACAGGCTGTTCGGCAATACCGGCATTTGTTCGGCGTGTTCAAAAACGATACCTGCGTTCGAAATGGTGATGCGCGCGAAAGGACACAATTATCATCTCGAGTGCTTTGCGTGTCAAAAGTGCAGTCAAAGGTAATTTTCAATTGCTGCACTTGATTAAGAGCGAATTCTCTTTCTAAACAACTCGCATTACTATTTAGATTTTGTGTTGGCGATAGATTTTATCTTTTCGAGAATAAAAT
>NCKU01005187.1:0-10624 GCA_003675995.1 Dinothrombium tinctorium
CTTAATTGGCTTGCATTCCATAATCCGGCTTACAAAGAAGCGTTCAAATATTCCCACAGGACTGAGCTGAGTAAAAAAGAGCAGCTAATGCAGAGTTTTAAGCTTTGAACCACATCAACGCAATGAGAAAGTGAGAGGCCAAAATGCAGACTCTGGTTGAAACAACTTGCGTGCAATAGTATCGTTTGAGACAATGACGTTGTGTGGAACTGACGTTTGAAGAGGATGCATTAATTAAAAAAGAATTTTGTTATGAAATTAAAAATGTTAGTTCTATAATAAGTTTACGCGCTTGAAAGAATCAAATGTGAATTGATTTTCATTGCGTTCGATATAATATGACGTAACTGATAACTTAATTTTAAATTCAATGTTAAATGTCTGCAATACTCGTTTTTTTCTGTGTTGACATAAGCACTCCAAGCGTGAAGCACTTTATTTGAAAGACAAACTGTTTGCTTAGTTTTCGGTGTTTGAAATGCAAAGAAACGGATGTCAACTTACTTACGCATTCAATGGCATTTCGCACGCATCGATCCGTAAATGTGGGTTAAGGTTTCTAACATTCTGCAAATTATTTTGCATGGACAAAAAGGGAAATTTCGCTCACTTTTCGCCATTTAAAAAACTGGTTCATTATTAGATTACATTCGATTATTAATGCTTTTGCTTTGTAATTGCAACAAATATGAATAGAATCATCATTTTCACTGTTTTCCTGATGTTTATTTCGGGCCGTGTCAAAAGTCAAAGTTTCTTAGGCGGTCGTTTTGGTCAACCGCTACCGTTTTCGCATTCGTCCGATTTTTTCGATCGTGAAACAACATCAGACGAAATTATCTCGAATCGTTTGAATCCTATTCAGCAAATAAATCCGTTCATTCGCTACGGTGTGACCAATTTGCAACAAATCGAGGCGCACAATGAACGCAAGCCGTACCCGAAGCGACAACTATTTCGTCCCTTGCTGGATCTGGTCTTAAATCCGGATCGAAAGAGAAAATAAATCAAATTTAGGATTAAATGTAAATAAGTATTATGAAAATTGATTATTCGTAAAACTTATTTCGAGATGCAATGATTACCTCTAATTTACGTCATCGCATTTCGCGTTTCTCATCCAAAATATTTTTTTTGTACATGCAAAATTTTTTTCAAGTTATTGGTTTGTGTTTGAAATCAATCAGTTTTTGTCTTGAAAATTCAACTGTAATAAAGATTTTTGACGAAAAAATTTTTTAATGCTTAATGTTTTGATCGGATTTTAATGAGCTTCGAAGAAAGAGTGCAGAGAGAAAGAGCGAGAGAGAGAGAGAGAGAGAGAGAGATTGAGATAGAAGCGAATAGTAAAAATATTTAAGTTACTTGCTTTGCACAAAAATGATGGATTCGAGTATTTTAAATTTCTTTTTTTTAATACAGTTTAAACACGGAAAGTTAATTTTTTGCGTAATAAATAAGAAGAGGTTTTCGGTTTTTTCTAAATAACTTTTTATATGAACAAAAAAGAATCTTGCAGCGAGAGAGAAAGAAAGAGCGAACGAGATCGTTTTTCCGTCAAAAAATTCAAGTTTTAATAACTCGTGGCGAAAATTTATTTACATTTATTTCACGTTTCGTGCAATCTCTTTTAAATATTTTGTTAGGCAACAAAAGAATCAAGTTACCATTTTTCTTGCTTTTTAAATTATTTTAATTTTTGAAAAATGTACATTTCAATTATTTACGAAAAACAAAAAAGTTTTTTTTGAATATTAAAAAAATCGCCGTTTTATTCTAACGTGCAAAGTGCAAAGTTTGTTTTGCTTCGCGAAAAACAGGCAGACGACAAATATTTGATTTCAAAAAGTTTGCATTTGAAATCAAACAAGCAAAAGAGGTAAGCTTAAATAATGATCGCTCAAGCTTTTTATTTCAACGAAGAGAAGGGCGATTCTTCTTCTTGTTTTTGGTGTGTCTAAAATAATATATTTTAATCCTTTATTTAAAAAAATTTTCTTCTTTGCTTTCATCGCTGAAATTTCACCAAACGTTACCTTACTTGAAACGATAATGGCTATTATTCGTTGCAATGGATAGAAATATCCGCATTGCTCGCTCAACAATAACAAAAATGACAAAAGAATGGCTGCGCTTTTCTCGATGTGACTGGAAAAGAAAGAAGAAGAAGAAGAAGAAGAAAGAATTTTAAAAAGTTTGCATTTTCCAAAGTTAAGGGTGTTTTAAAGTATCCGATTCTAGTCTATATTAATGATTATAAACATGATTTAAATGCAGCGCATTGTTAAAAAAAAGCAAAATTTGTTACTAAAAAAGCAATTTCATTGCAATGACTTTCAATTTGAGCGTCCATTCAATACAAAGTTACATTTCGATTTTTGAGCGGAAAGGAAAAGAAAAAAAAGAGTTAAAAGCAGCCATAAATTAGCTTAACGTTTAATTAATAGCAGCAACATTCTTTTTCGGTAGAAAAAAAGGCGAAATTTTCTTGATAAAATAAACAGCGTAACCATTTGTTAGTAGCCCTTTGTAATTGAAATAATGATTGATGATTTCGATTTGCGGCGAACCCGCGATCGCTGCGCTTTATTTCGAAAAGAAATATCACTTCTTCTTCTTCTTCTTTTTATGTTGTAATAATTTTTAAAAATGTGCGCAAAAATAAAGTGAAAATTTTTTAAACGAATCGATCGCTTCGAAAAACTCAAGTTTTCAATGTTGTTCGTTTAACCCATTTCTAATTACAATTTTCGTTCTAAATTTCGCATTTGCTTTTGAATTTTTTTTCTTACACTTCTTTCTTATGTTTAATAATATTTTGAAACCCTTTAATTTAAAACCGAGTGATGTGCTCTTTTCTTTTCTTTTCGAATAAATGAAAATGTAGTTTTTTGACCTTAAAATTGTTGACAATGCAGGATTTAAAAAAGATTTAAATACGAAAACACGCGATCGCTTGTAACACACCGAGAGCGCATGAAAAGAAAAAAACAAAAAGAATTTTTGGTAAATTTCAAATAAACGCAATTTTTCAAAACGATCAAGTTTTTTCTCACCTATTTTGATTTTGAATTATATTTGCTGGCATTTGATTCAAAAAAAATTTCGCGTGAATCGAAATCGAGCATCAGGCAAGATTAATACACAATTTACTTCGCGTTTCATTTATAAACTAAAGCGCGGCTCAAACAGCCATTTCAAACTTTTTTTTCTTCCCGACTGTATTGATCTGCCTGCCACAGAGAGAGAGCAAAAAAAGATTTGATAGGTTTTCTTTCGCTTAGGATTTAGACGAAAGAAGGTCAAAGCGTCAATTTAACGTTCATCGCTGAATTTCTATTTGGTCGCAGAAAAGCAGCGAAACTTTTTTGAATTTATTTTTCGGGGTTAACAAAGCAACGCAACATAATATGTATTGCTAACCGATATACGCGCTATAATAATCGCATTCGCTACTTGTTCAGTTTGGTGAAATTATATTCATTTTCCGTGAAAAATCGCAAGGTAACGCTATGCATATTCAACGCGAGCAGGAAACCAAACTGTGTTCGCGAAGAAATCGGAATATGAAGTTACCGAATTCGTAAAAGCGGTGTGTTGCCATTCTCTCTTGCGTTTTTTAAAAGCAATGTTTAGCAAAAAACAACGCCATTACCGCATCTGTCGTTTCGTGATTGTGTTTCACTGTTTTGAAATTGTATTCAATCACCCACACTACGATCTCAGCGAACAATGGTCAAACAATTTTGACAGCGCGAACGTGTTCATGTATTCACCGCATGTGACTGCTGTGTTCAAAGATTTACCATCAAGAAATCACGCTACAGTCGTTCGTCGACCGTCGATGCCGCCGCCACCACACCACCGCTCGCATTCGCCGCTACCACCATCACATCAACCCTCATCATTCACTCGCATGTTAGGTGCTCCTTTACCGTTCGCTCACACTTACGATGATTTCGACAAGCAGACCACTATTGATGAACGTTTCATGGAATATTATTACCCGCTTCCGTACATGGTAAATCCGGGAATTCGAGCCGCAGTAACTAAATTTCAAGATTTAGAAAAGACTTATCACAAACGATCGTTACTGCAGAAAATACTTCTTCAGCGAATGCTTAATTTACTCATGCATCCAATCTAAGCTATTTTAATAGCGTTTCTCTTCTTTCAAATGTGAACTCGTTTTTAAGTATCGAAAACTATGCGGAATACAGCGAATAAATCGCCACTACAAATAGATTGCTTATTGTGATCAAGATAAAGCCGAAAAAAGATGTAAATTATGTATTTACCTCACAATTCGTTTTAATTGCAATTGAATCGAGTGAAGGCTTCATTGAAAAGCGAAGTAACGTCAACGACCATCGCTACAATTAAAATTCAAACTTTTCGCCTTTGTTATATATTCACTTTGAGCTCGCAGTGATTTACTGCCATTTTGTCTTCATTTAATTTAATACACCATTTTTCAAAACAGTTTGAAGTATGTAACTTATTTTAAAAAATTGTATTCACAACAAATAATTCATTTCTTTTCATTCAAAAAAAGTGAGGTGAATGCATCGCTTGAAGCCATTTTATAATACTCACTGTTTTCGCGAGTGTGTGTGAGATGTAAACGAAACCAATTCTTCCTTCAATTATAGCAAATTCATATTTTTGGGTGACATATTTCGAGAGAAAAAAAACACACAAACAAACATATCAAATAAAGCCGTAAAAAAAGAAAAAGAAATAAATCAATGGACAAATAAGAATTAAAAATAATCCTGTGCACGCAAATGAATTCAAAATTTTTACCCACTGCTAAGTACGCTAAACGAAAAATTCTTTTGATTATCTAATTTAAATCAATATCGCGTATAAATATTTACACCAGCGCGAAATTATAGTTTTGAATATGTAATGTTCTTTCAGAAAAATGGTTGAGTAACAGAGTGGAGGGGGGAGAGAGAGAAAAAATGCGCTCTTCACGAAAATTTAAATTCATCTCGCAATTAGCTTGTCAACAGCCTATGCTACCACAATATTTCAGACCGTTTTTTGGTCGCTTCGAATCATAACGTTTTTCATTATTTGTAAATTATGAAAAATGATTTTCTAAATGTGATAAATTATCTTTGAAGCTTTTTTAAAAAAATGATCATCTTCGCTTCTTCTCTCTTTCTTTGACAAAAACATCCGCAATCGGAAAGCGCCGAGAGACGACATCACCTGTTTCTTTTTCTTCTCTTATTTCGCTCAATCTTTTGAATAGTTTTCTTTAACAATTTTAAATTTAATTTTTTTTTTCATAAGTGCAAAGAATGATTTTTTTCGCTTTCGATAAAAAAACAAACACAACAACACTACTCATTATTTGCAGTATAGGTAAAAGCAGTTATTACCTCGATCGTGCGACTGTGAACTTTGTATTTAATTTCTTTTCTTTTCTTCTTTTTTCTGGTCAAGAGAAAAAAAAAGTACAATATTCTGACACCGATAATTTTATGTACAAGTATTAAATGCCTGTGGAAATCAAGCGATGTGTTACGCTCGAGTTTTAATTTTAAATTTTCATTTCTTTCTCTCTTATTTTTTCTTTTCGAAAACCACTTTTATCGCTAAACTTGTATACAACTTTTTTATTTTTTATTTTCGCTTTAAATTAAAGTTAAATTTAATTGAAATTCTTTAAAGCGTGATAATATCAGAGAATAATTTTTCGGTGAAAAAGCTCGGTCGAGGCAAATTGTTGCGCTTAAATTATTGTCTGTTGATTTCTTTCTTCTCTCGGCTCTGCTCTGCATCTCTCTCTCTCTCTCTCTCTCTATCTCAATCTCGCTGCTTCTCGCTCGCTCGCAAAAAAAAGAAGAAAGTTAGCGAACAAACTCGCTACGCAGCAGATAAGTCATTCGTGTAATAATTTTTAGTTAGTTTAAAAGCAATCGATAATAAGATTTACAATTTAATTCGAAAAATAAAACTGCCAAAGCAGCGAGTTTGACAGTGAAAAAGAAAGCCGAAGTGAAGTGTTAAAAATTTTGTGATTATCGATAATTGAGTAACACAAGTTTGAGTTTTGTTACTTCGCAGTAAAAAAAAGAGAGCGAGAAAAGCAAATTTGAATCAAAAAATTTAGTATTAAAATGATGGTTTTCTGAAAAAGCGAACAAAATTCGCTTGAAAACAAAAAATTTAATTGCTCGCTATACGCAGAGTATAAACACAATTAAATCGAGCTAATCTTCAACATTGAACCCACCCTGAAACAACAATTCGCGAAATTAATTTTAAGTTTAATACGAACAAGCTGTTTTCTTTAAAAAAAGAAGAAAATCATTTAATTTAAAATATCACACATTTATTATCTTATTTACGAAAATTTGTTAAAATTAACTTTAATTTATCACTCATTTTCTTCTTCTTCTTTCGCGCAAAAACATGGTTCGCTTGAAAAAAGAAAACGCGAATTAGAAAAATGCGCAAACCTCCCACAGGCGAATAAACGACAGATACCGCACACACGGAGATTTATTTTAGATTGATGCGTGCGGATTTTTTTCTTCTTCTTTTGAAAAAAATTGGACACAATATTCGCGGTTTCGCTCGTTTCATTCAGTTTTTTTTCGTTGTTTACTGCTCGCGCTGTAAAAAAGTATTTTCGTCGATCTGCTTCTTCTCAATCTTCTTATTGAGAGCTTTCTTCGCTTCTCTCTTTCCGACTCCATCTATTTTTTTGTTCAGCTCGAAAATTATTACGTTTAATGATGTATAATGCGAAATTGCATTGTACCTAGTTTCGAGCATTGAAAACTGCGCACACAAAGAAGCAATCTGTTTGATAATTTCTTTGAAAAAATTTTTCTTTCGCAAACATCTTTTATGAAAAAGTTTGTTTCGATGTGTTTCTCTTTCTCTTTCGCGCACTTTTCCCCTTCGCTCTCTTCAAAAATGCCTTTGTTAGCGAGAGGCAAAAAATTTTTTCGTAGAATTTATGGGCTTTAAAAGTACAGTGGCGTTAATAATTTTTGCGTTTTATTATTCAACGTCTTGCTTTTCGAAAGCGTGCTTCTATTCTTCTCACTGCTCTTTCGCATTCAAAAACGCAATTTCGACGTGGATCATTCGCTGCGCCGCTATTTTATTCTTTTCTGTGTCTCTGTTTTCAACAAATACAACGATTAAAATCTCATTATTTTCCTCTGTCAATAATTATGCAAATAATAGATCAAAACTTAATTTTAGTTTTTCGTCTTCTTACGCTCGCCACCGCCAACCATTTGTGCGGAAAGAAAAAAATTTTTTACGATTCGTGTTTCTTCTCGGAAATGTGTCGCAAGACAATCGAGTGTGTGTGAATAGAAGTTAAATCGTAGCACTTTTCATAATGAAATTACACAGTAATCTCTGATCGGCAGCGAAAATTTGAAAGGAAATAAAAAGAAGTATGTAACATACACCTGCAAAGTGGTAACTTGTTTATGGCTTATTAGCAGTGTAATTTCGCAGTCGAAAAAGAATAAAGCGAAATTGAACGCGAAGAAGTGGAAGAAGCAGAAGAGAAGTTGAAGAAGCAGAATGGATATTGGATCGGCGCGTTTCACTCGAGGGCCTTTCGAGTTCATGATTTGTTCCACAATTGGCGCATTTGACGAGAGAAGAGAGAGAGAAGAAGAAGAGTGCGCATTTGGTCGCTTTCGGAAAGCCGGATCTGTACGCGTTGTTTTATAATGACAGGGAAGAGAGCGAACGGATTGCGGCTATGTGCAAAGAAAAGAAAGCGAAGAACCGAAACTTTTTTCAAAATAAACTTTACGTTTGTACGCGAAAAGGAGTGAAGAAAATTGCGTTGACAATTTTAGCCGCACTTGTACGGGAGGTCTGATTGCAAATTGTTTTGGTTTTTTTTCTCTTTCTCTCTCTTTATCATACGCATGGGTACAATTTTTGAAATTTCTATGCGACCTCCGCGTTTTCGGCAAAGAAAAAAACAATTTTCAGCAAGAAAACAATCTTCGTTCACTTTTCTCTTCTTTCGCAAACATTAACTAAATGTAGTAATTTCGACTTTTCTTCTGTTTCTTCTTTTTCGCTTTCTCTCAAATTTTTTTCTCCGCTTTGCGCCGAACTTTCAAACTTTTTCGTTTGAGAATAGAATCATTGAAAAATCAAAGGAAAATGAGTTTGAATTTTGAAAAAAAGTGCGGATGTCGACGACACTTTTCAAATGTCTCTGTTTTTTTGCTGCTTTTCTCAACGATAATTACCGAATGCTTTTAGTTTTTTTGTCAAATTTTTTTTCGCGCAGACATCGCTTCGCTCGAAACAACGATAACTGAGAAGCGAAGTATCCGAAAACATAGTGCGTAGAGCATTTTTAAGAGGGCGGATTTTTTGACCGATCGAGCAATTTGCAGATAGAGCATGAAAATATACGCAAACCTCTTAAATACGACGCTGTGGTTTTTTCTCTCTCTCTCTCTCTCTCGAAAAGTTTCAAATAGAGCTTCACAAATACGATGTTTGTTGGCAAAAAAACTTCGTAATTTTCGCGAAAAATAATTTTCACGGTAAAACGATGCCTTAACAAACGAATGAGATGTAAAAAATGATTACGTGTGTAGTATTAAATGATAACAGAAGAAACTGAGAGAATTTTTGCTTTTTTTTTATATTTAGAAATCGAAATTTATTTGAAGTAATTTTTCATTTGGAGTTTCACCTAAAAAAAAGTTCTTCGAAAAAGTTTTCGCTTCGCCTTCTCTGCTCAACAGTCATAAGCTGAAGATAGGCATTTTTGTATCTGAAATTCAAATCAAAGCACGGCTTCTTCGCGCATATCGGCGTACGTCGTTTCTGCTAAAGTATCATTTCGACCACTTTTTCACATTCAAAAAATTTTAATGTGCGCATCTTTAAAGTTGCAAAGTTTTTGCCTCGCTTTGTAGAAAAAGCTCGCAAAACAAACAAAAAAAGATGAATTCGAATTTAATGTATTCAAAGGTTGACAAAAAAATATTTTATATACACGCTTAAAATTTGCCTGCAATAAATTAAATTTAATCCTTTCTATCTTAGCCTCGCTTTTTCGCCGTGTTCACTGCAGAGGTCGACACCGGAATAACGGCAAGTTTTCGGGTCTTGATGGGATGGACAAGCGAAGAAGCGAACTGCAGGCAAAAAAAGCAAAGCAAATCTCGTGCTGCAAATGCACACAAGTTTAGCTAAAGCCGAAATAAGATAGATTAGGTCCACGACTCCGCCCGGAGCCCCTCTGCACTGAGGGCGAAGGCGAGTGGCAAAACAGCAGGGATGGCGAATTGGCAGCGAGCAGTTCGCTTCTCCGCTCCATCAACAGGTTCTGCTCGCACAAACCACCCTTGTGACCTGAGCACATTCCCACTTTCCCACATTCCTTTCTCCTTTGTGATTGCAAGCAGTAAACTTTTTGAGTTGTATTTTCGTTCGCGTCGAAATTTTGCTAAAAGTAAAAAACGGCGAATGGAAAGCGAGCGAAGCTGCCAGAATCGAGTGAGCGAGTGAGTTCTGTGCGAGTGAGCAAACGCGAGGCGATGTATATGTTTTCGTGCGTTCGGCTAATAAATTTATCGCTTAATATGATGTTCCCGCTGTCGATGACAAGAATCAAGTGATCTTTATTATCTGTCCGCGACATGCATTCCCGCGACTGTTGTCGCTTCTCTCACCGCTATGGCTTTCACCGTGTCCAGCGGCTCACCAGAAGCACGTTTTTATTGCTCGCTTCTCTATTTTGTTTTACGCTATGCTCACACTTTCGAATTGCCGATGCGTGGAAACTTGCGGATGCATCTGCCGCAGCGTTTTCCGCGCCCGCACACGAACAAATCGAGCTGCGATTCGAAATCATCGAAAACACTGAGACCGGCACGCTGATCGGCGTGATTCGTGCGCCCGATAGTGTGAAGCAACCGACGCAACCGCCGTATTTGATCGTGCCAATTCCCGGCGAGCCATCTTCCTTGTCTTCGTTATCATCATCCTCAAATAATGCATCAGTTTATCATTCCGCACACTACTATTTACCGCAATCGAAAACGCGCGGTGTTGAAAGCGATTTGTCAATAGACGAAGCGAACGGTGAAATCCGCAATAAAGTGATACTCGATCGCGAGCAGCGGAGTTACTATTCGTTTATCGCGATACCGATTAGCGGTGTAAATATACGCGTGATAATCACTGTTTTAGACGCGAACGACAACGCGCCACATTTCCCGGTTTCGTTCATCGCGCTCGAGTTTCCCGAAAACAGCAAACCACGTGAAGTGAAGAGAACTTTACCGCCAGCGAAAGATTTCGATTTGGGTAAGTGTTCATTCGCAATGCTGTTTTGCAATGAGCTCGCGAGATGATCACAGCTTATATTCTCTGTGCGGTCGTTGGCTTTGCAATGGTACACAGATATACACCACATAAATAATTTCTTTTCGCAAACTTAGCTCAGATTATTCGCTATTATTAGCTGCAATAAATAATTATTTTGCCTTTCCAATTTCTCGTTTCATGAGACGATTGCGAAACAAATGTTTCTGTTCGCAAAAAAGTGAGAAAGCAGAGATCAGATATCGTTCGCTTTCGGTTCTTTGCCTCATTTTTT
>NCKU01005188.1:0-10615 GCA_003675995.1 Dinothrombium tinctorium
CACTCTTTGGGAAATAACGCCATTTGTTTCGAGGCGTTGGTCGCGTTCAGTCGCATTGCTTGCACTTAAATTTTGTTCATTTGTTCCTGTTATTAATTTGTTTTCTCTGAAATCGCGAACGCGAGACCGCCGCACATTAATTGAAACTTAAGTTTGTCTTCATTTTGTTTTATTTAACAACGAACTTGCCTCAGCTTCACAACACATTCGGAATGCAACGACATACTGATGGTGTGCTTGGACAATATGAAATCATAATCCCGGGACCGGTAATTATTAGATTCTTCGTCAACATGAACAACCAAGAGGAACAGCCGACTAATGGTAACCCTTCACAGCCTTCTCTGTCAGCGGATGAGTCATCTGAATTTAATCAAAATGGCGACGAAGCTCCGATAGAGGACTTGGACATTGAAACACAACAAAATGGCGACGAAGACGACGAAGCTCCGATGGAGGACTTGGACGTTGAAACACAACAATATGGCGACGAAGTTCCGATGGAGGACTTGGACATTGAAACACAACAAAATGGCGACGAAGTTCCGATGGAGGACTTGGACATTGAAACACAAAATGGCGACGAAAACGACGAAGCTCCGATGGAGGACTTGGACGTTGAAACACAACAATATGGCGACGAAGTTCCGATGGAGGACTTGGACATTGAAACACAACAAAATGGCGACGAAGTTCCGGTGGAGGACTTGGACATTGAAACACAACAAAATGGCGACGAAGACGACGAGGTCCCGATGGAGGTGGACTAGGCCTATAACAATGGGTCCCCTATATTTTCTTATCATAGGTTTTCTCTTTGATTTAATTTATTCTCCGTTTTATATTGATTTTCAATGTAAAACTGATAAAACTATTAATAAATAAAAATTTTTATAAACGATTTTCTCATTTTTATTCTCTTTTAAATTATAAGTAAATCTTTTAGATATTCATTGGCATTATTATTTTTGGCAAGTGGGTATAAACCGTAAAATTTTTTGGAATGATGCAACATTTTAAAAATGTTATATTGATAATTTTGAAAAAATTATTTGCGTATAAATTATAAAATCACATAATTAATGATCTTACTATGATTTCCTTGTTTGCGTTGGTCGAAAAACCCAAACTAAACAAGACCAATAATCGTTTTTTTTTGTAGTTAAGTTGCTGCGATAAAATTTATGAAATGGCACAGAAGAACCTCTACTCGTTTTATTTGTGTAATAAATTATGATTAAGCAATTCATTAACTAAAAAAAGGTACAAGTATAAACTGTAATAACCTTAACCAAAAAACTAGACTAAAAAAGCTAAGAGCTTTTCGCACTCTCACTGTAAACAAAAAAAAATAATAATTAAGGTAACAAAAATCACAGAATTTTTAAAATATTCAAAATTTAAAAAAAAAGTTTACCTTTGATAAAGAAAATTTGTTTCTTTACATTTGGGACACAACCTTTAAATGCCTTTTGCTCTTTTTTTTTAAAAATTATGGACAATAAGTATTTTTGATAATGGAAACATGTGTTGTAAATAAAACCAAATGAATTTTTTTAAGTTTTCGTTATCTGCCAAAAAAAGAGAAAGAAAGACAATAATTTCAATCACAAAAATAGTTTCTCTTCTATTTGATTTTGTTTGGAGACAAAGAATAGAAATAAAACGTCTCGAAACAGGCACATTGAATTGGACTTTTAAAAAATTCTAAATTGTCAATAACAAAAAATAACATCAATTAGTTTGGTGTCGTGTAATCGTTCTAAGAAAAAACAAATATTTTCGTTTGTGGAATGTAAAATTCGTATAAAATTTAGTACAAATACTCTAACAAATAATAAACGTACAAAAAACAGGAAAGCATTAGAAATTAGATCTATTCTTTATGTTTTCGCACAGTAGAGCCGTCAAAGGGACAGTTCCGTCTTGAGACTGACCCTCCACCGGCATATCCAACAAAGTGGGACAATTAACATATTCTCTTTTAATGCTCGGTTTATACGCATCTGTAACACAAAATCTTACACTTCGTTGTGATGAAGCGGTAGACGGAGTAGTGTTCCAAGAATCACCGTAACTACTGTCCGGAGAGGATGGCGTTGTTGTGACTGAATTGCTCGTGGCCTTTAAATCTAACGTTGTTGGTCTTCTTGCGGGTGTGTTTAAATGAGATTGCTGCAATGGCGGCGTAATTGAAACTCCTCGGTAGCGAATAAAGTAGTCATCGGGATCGAATGAAGGATTTATGTTTGATGAGGATGATGTGTTCGATGAAGTTCTTCTGTGTGTTCGATAATTAGTTGATGGATGAGAAAAAATGGTTGCATCATTGCTTTCGTTGCTGACAGACGATGATTTACGCGTTGTCGGTGTCTGATTTGAATACATACCAACATCGGTTTCCGGTTCGTAAGTATTCAAATCAGAAAGCAAAGCTGTCGAAGAAGTTGCTTCCTTACTATACGTAGAATCAACATTATATAAATCTAACTGTGGTCTAACAGAATGTTTTGTCTGTCCATGATAAGTTGCATGCTTAGGAGAAGTATGATTCACAGCATAATACTCTTCATTGTATTCATCATTAGGAATGTTTTTATGAAAGGGCTTAATATCAACGCCGAGTACAATACTTGCTAACATCGTTCCGATTTTATAAACGGCAAAATCCATCTTTTTTCTGTTCTTGCTGCACTCATTAGAACTTGAACAAGCCCCATTTGTGTGATTTCTGTTGCAATCCCCGTCTGTAAACTTAATTGTAAAATATGTGAAGCTGGAATCAAATTACTACAAACCTGCATTTTCATCAGCTCCTGCAATATTATGCAACATCATTCCGATCCTGGTTTTTCCAAGATTTGGGGCGCTTTCTGAAAACTTGATGTGTCCATTTTGTTCCGGAAAAACAACTCGCTGATTGATATTTACCCTTTCACGTTGATGCAAAGTACTTGGCCCCCAGGTTTTACCCTTTGATCCAGTTTGTTGAACTATTCAAAAACGGTGTTTAAAACAAACATTTGACAATAGGTTCCACTTACGAGCGTAAGCTCTTAACCTAGGAACAGTTGGCGATGGCGGAGGACTATCTGGACTAGAAGCAATGTAAGGATATTTCGCTACCATACTTGGTTCTTGCTGCACTGTTATATTATGTCGAAAATCACTTGGCATACTGATTAAATGAGTGTTGGATGGATATCGTAAAATCTTCGTCAAACGATTTTTCTTAAACTTTCCTCTTCGTTTCTTGGGAACAGGCTTATTTTGTTGTTGCTGTTGAATGATTATATGCAATTCTCTATGAATAAGATTCAATTAGTAACTATAGCTGAAGTGTTTGAGTTATGTTTAAGCAAACCTTTCTAATATTTCGATCTCTCTTTCAGCCAATTCCCGTTCTCTTTCTCTTAAAAATTTCTCTTGCATCTTTTGCTGATTCAACGCTTTAATTAATTCTTCCTCTCGATTTCTTAATTCTTTTTCTTTACATTTAAGTTCTTCTAACATTTCTTCTATCTCAACTTTCCAATTTTCTTGTAATGTGTGAAAAGATTTTCGATGAGTCTCCATGAAGCGTGATTGTGATAAAGTTTTTAAGTTAAAAACAATTTGAGCAAATGAGGGTCTGTCGTGAGGGTCTGGATCCCAGCAGGCTATTAAATTAAACATGAATGAGCGAAAAAGTTCGGTTTCTTTCAAAATAAAAACCTTTCATTATGCTGGAAAATTGAAACGGACACGTTGATGGAATATGTAATGTTAATTTGTTTACAGCTACTCCGTACGCAACAGCAAGAGCATCAATTCCTTTATAAGGAGATTCACCGGTAAGCAATTCCCACAGAACTACACCGTAACTAGAGAAAAATTTTTTCGTATTATACTTGTTTTAATTTAACAGATCCAACAGTTCTAAGGCTATAAAATGTACCTCCAAACATCACTTGCTTTCGAAAACAAAGAGGACTTTATCACTTCGGGCGCCATCCAAGCGTAAGTCTAGAAGTAAGTGAAAGAATTAATCTCTTTACAAATTAATTGTTAACATTTACCCCTGCTTGCGACATGCGAGTTGTTTTGTATACTTCTCTAGCGAGACCAAAATCTGTGATTTTAAGAACTTTACCGTACCAATCTTCATTTATAATCGGACGATTTAACAACACTAAATATAAAAGTTTGCTTTTAAAATTGAAAAGCATTTAAATTTAATTTTACCGTTGCTCGACTTCAAATCACGATGAATTAATGTTATAGAAGTGCCCGTGTGAAGGTAATCCATTCCTTGAGCAATTTGAATAGCCCAATCAACTAAAACGTCTGGAGGTATTCGCCGTCCATTTAGCACACGATTGAGAGATCCTCCCGAACAATATTCTAACACAATGCAGTAGTTAGGATCTTCTAAACAGACTCCTTTAAGTGAAACGATATTTGAATGATTTAGAAGCCAAAAAAGCTTCGCTTCTTGAATCACACTCTCGCGAACATCATTTTTATCATCGTCCGGTTCGCGTCTAGCGGCTTTGATGGCGACTTCTTCGTTTCGATAGTAACCACGATAAACTTTACCAAAACCGCCGACTCCAATCACCTCTTCAAATTTTAAATCGCTTAACAATATTTCGTAAATAGTTGAGCCTCGATTAGAAGATGAGTTGCCAGCGTTGTACGGTTCGACATAATTCGCTGGAAAAATGCCGACCTTATCACCGAGTTTACCTGTCCACCAGCCTTCGTCGCCGGATATTTTCGAGTCTTTCGAGAGCACCTCAACAATTTGGCCTATTCGCAGCGTGAGTTCGTCGTCACCATTTGCATCGTAATCATAAATTGCGGTCCATTTTCGAATATTACCACTGCTTGCATTCACCGAGCTGATGCCGGACGAAGAGTTGTTCGAATTGTTCGCTTTTCTTCGCATATTATCGCTTTCGAATCTTCGTTTCATTCTCTCCATTTTCTGCAAAATAAAACGAGCGAAACAAAAAAACGAGGTGAGAGCGTTTCAATGGCAAACGGTGAATTTATGAAATGTTGTTTTTGTTTACCGCTTGCTTTTTGTTTTTTGTGGAAGCCTTTGAAATCAGGACAAAGAGTGTTGCTGAAAACGAAAGCTAAACGAACACCTCCACAATAAAAGTAGTTAAAGTAGCGAATAGATAAACAGGTCGCGAACTAAATACGATTTTATAACCAACAGTCCATCGTTTTGAAATATTCGACGGAGTCGAATGCTTGCTGCCGATCGCTTCACTGTTTAAACGACATTTACAAGACGACGACACGACGACGACGACGACGACGACGACGAAGAGGACGACGGCGACGACGAGGACGAGGACGAGTTGATGGATGACACTTGATGGAAGCGACGAAAATTATCGCACGAAACGATGGTCGAATAGATTTAAAGCGTATACAGTTTGAAAAAAATAGATTCGCGTTTGAATTACATTTTTACAAATAAAAAAGTAGAAAAGGTACAAAAAGCAAGGCACACACACACACAAAGAGCAGCACTTCTTTCCTTGTGTTGATACGATAAAAGAGCGATCACAGCAGCAGCAGCGGAGTTCGTCTCATTGGACAAGCGAATGGTTCGCCTCTCTTTTCTTCTTCGCTCTTCGAACACAACACCTGCAACTCGGAGAGACGACGACGGCATTCACACACACACTCCACAAGAAGCAAAAAAAACACTTCCGACGGCGAAATGCACAGTGAACAGCTCCGTTCGCCACACACACGCACACCTCTGCCTCCGCACTCGGCAACGCTTTTTGCCCATTTCACACTCCGCCCATTTATTCGCTAAAGTTGCACAATGCAATCGCCGCTAGGCGAAAAGGTGACCGCCGCTACGGCCAACTGGTCAACTGCTCACCTCTCTTTCGGCCGCTCTTTTCGCATTTAATCGCTTTCGAATTGAGAGAAAACGCTTTCTAATTTTGATTATTTATCAACGTTCGATGTAAACTTACGCAACTTTTTCTCGCTCGTTGATGCCAGTCGTTTATGGCAAATTGTTTACGATAGCGATGAAAATTTAAAAAAAATTACAATAAATCAATCAAACTGTTAATTTAATTCGAAATTTAATCTAAAAACAAAAGTTAAATCTATTCACACTTTAAATCCTTAGCAAAAAAATCTGCCAACTTTCCGTTGATCAGCTATCATAGAGAAGAATGCGTTTAACTTTTTTATTTTAAAGCCAACTCACGTTTTCATCACTCATTTGAATTAATTGAAAACAATGGATGAGGTTTCTGAGAAAAAATGTGAACTGAGCGTTTGATTAATTTTTATTTTCAATTTATGCATAGTTGTCAAAATTTTATTTGTGAAAATAGAAAAATTTTTCACCACTTCGGAATTTTTCATTAAAATCAAAATATTGTACAAATTAAAGAGCAAGCAAACGATTAAGATCAATTTACATGAATTTTACAACGATAATCTAAAATTAAATTCACTGTTCGCGTTATAATGATAATGATTATTATTATAACAATTCTTGGGTTCATCTAATTCTCTCATATACCTTTTTTCAAAGATCGCAGGCTTTTTTAAGTTGAAAAACAAATAAATTAGCGATTAATACTTTAAAAAAGATCAAAATTCAGTAATTAATAATCAGTAATTTTACTGACCCTTAACTGTGTACATTTGTCCGAAATGAGCGAAATTTTGCATAAAATGAGTAGAAGGACAAAGTAACAATTCAAAGTTTGGCGAAAGTTCGACGGAATGATTATCACTGTTAATCGTTTCATTTTTATCGAAACTAGTAAAAATATGATCAAATATTTTAAATAATTCGTCGGTGAACGCTGTTTTCTCAATAGCCGAACTCGGACTTTTATTCAACTGCGTCGATGTTTCGGTATAACTTAATACTTGAGATTTTTCCGCAGTGAGAGATAAGACAATCTCTGAATTATGAGCTGTACTTATAGGAACTTCTGATACTGATAATGACTCATTCAGCAATGAACTGCTAAAATTGGGTAAACTTAATTGCTCTGTTGAGGAAATGGTATGCTTATCGATCGCGACATCAGTCGAAGACGGCTCGACTGAAGAAGTTTGAAGCTTTAATAAATCGTCATCAATTTCCGAAACAAATTTATCGATTGCATCGAATTCATTGATCAAAAAAGGGGAACTCTTAATCTCAAGGTTAGGAACTTGAGATTTTTTAATCTTCTTCTTTGGTTTGATATGATGATCACTATTCAAATCGAGGAATGAATATAGATCAAGATTTGTACGTAAATCATCGATGGTTTTATCTTCCATTTTTTTGCTCGCAGAGCAACAATGAACAGCAGCAATGTCAAATGGATGTGCTTCAGTATTGAATACGTAACTACCAGAATCGACAATACATGTTCCCTGTGAATTGTGAATAACTGTGCCTTTAGATCCGTCGTTAGACAAGAAGTTTGACTCGTCAAACAAAAGAAAGAGATATTTCAACGTCTCTGCCAGGAAAAAAGACTCCATTCTATCCTCAATTGTATGTTTCTTCACATCTTTAACTGTAGCATAGCCGCATGTAGTACGAGCGGAATGTTCGATTGATTCGATAACGTCGACCCCAATATGAAGAAGATAAGGATCTTTTGTTGCTTTGTATAAATAATAGAGGCTTTCAACGAACTCGGGTCTCAGAGGATATCCATTCCGCTTTACTTCATAGTTTGGAATATCGTAAAATTCTGGAATGAAACCGTACTGTTTCCATACTTGATGATAATTATAGAGCGACTTTTGAGCATTTTCAATCTCACCGATCAGAGTCTGAAGAATTAAATTAAAAAAAAATCAAATGATGAATTCAACTTACGAGGAGACCAGGCCAAAACGCTTCCAAAGATTGGAATATAGGCATTGTCGCCAATCCGCTTGTCATATGGACAACCATGAACCAATCTTCTCTAAGCATGTGTTTGTTAATAGCAGCGTGATATTCTTCAAACATGTGATATTTACTTCCGAAGTTTATTATTAAATATAAACTTACCTTTAAACATTTCCATCAATTGCGGTTTTCGCAAGAGCATGGAACCTTTGACTAGATATTCAAAGAAGGAGTCTACACCGGCACCGATACTAGAATCTAATGCAGTCCATTTACCATCAGTTGTATTTATATGGTTGCCTAAAAGGCTAAGCGCAGAACGTGTCTTATGCAAAGCTTCAAGTGCTTGAAGCGCTTTTCGTTCAAAGATCTCATCTCCTGTTAATCTTGAAAGTGTTGCAAATTCAAGAATAAAAGTACCAACACCGGCAGTGCACGTAATTGGAGTTTCATCTTTTGGTACTCCATATTTTAGATTGACGGTTCCATACGGCATTCCGGTTTTGGTTTCGAAAGCTATTGAATAATCAATAAAAAATGATAAATAACATCATAATTCGCAAACCTGGAAGCAAACGTCGAGCGACGTCTTCTGCCATTCGTAACAATGGTCCATCGCAGGGCCACTCTTTACCAGCGAATCCGGTTCTATGCGAGAGTAAATGAGCGGAAAGTAAACCACCGACAACTGCAAAGTAGAGTTGATCCAATATGGAATTAAATCGACTTTTAGAGACAATATAAACCTCGAATGTTTGTTTCGAAAACAGAAACATTGATATTTTGATCGAAGTGCAAATTTTCAATGATAAAATTAGCGACTCGTTTGAATTCAGTGTGATTGCCGAACACGGCGAGTGTGTCCAAAGAATCGATCAGTGTCAACGAGAAGCTTCCCCAAGTATTCATTCCGCGACAAGAGAGTGGCTGCAATTCGTCGAATTCGGAGGCATGATTCAAGTAGTTTTCGTAGCCGTGAATAAACATTTGTCGCACTTGATTCCTGCAAAAAAACAAAATACAATCAAACACAAAATGCACGCAGCGATCGCATCGCTTACCGATAGTGAATGAGTTCATCTTTGCTCAAAGGTCGCGAGAGGTTGTTTCGAACGAATGGCAGCGAAGAGAAGATTAAAAAAAGAAAGCAATAAGTGAATGCATCGAAAGCAAGAACCATAATGTTGCTGACGCCGACTTAATTCATCGTTCACAGGCGTTATATACTCACGACCCCTGAGGTTAGAAGTGAAGCGATGGCAACAGTCGAATTAAGTGAAAAACTCGAAAGTTTTCAACTTTCATTTAAAGCTTGAAAACACCACAAAATCTGCGAATTAAGCGCACGTTTAAATGAAATGCATTATAAAAAATAACGATTAACGATTCCTTATCGATTTGATAAAGTCTCATATTTTTAAGCACCAATCCCACAGGTAGATTTGAGATGATGCGTAAACCCGCGGACATCGAGTTATTTTAGTCGTAATTGCCGAGTGAAATAATTGAAAATTACTCTAATCTAAAGTTAAAAAAGTTGCTTCTTATAATGTTAAACCATTCTCACACGATTTAGAAGTTTAATTATTTTTTTGCTCTGATGAGTGTCCCGTTAACAAAGTTATTTTATCTGCAATTTCTTGTGTCATTTGCTTAAAAAACAAATGTGCTCTTCTTCATATAACACAACTAACAAGCTTTTTATTAGGGAGGGGAAGGGTTGCGGTTTTCTAGATTAGGCACGGAAACGTAAGCGAACGGTGCCGGTTTTAAAATGGTTATGGTGAAAAAATCGAGCAACGCCAATTACGGTTACCGAAAAAAGATGATTTAATTTTCAAGCTTTTTCAATTAATTAAAATTGTAATTTTATTTGATAAGCGAATAAAAACTGGGAAAAAATTAATATTCTATTTCATTTGCTTTACTGAATAAAATTTAAAAATTAAAGCTAAAATTGACTTATTTAAGTGTGTTATAAATTAGCAAAAAAAAAACATGTTAAATATTCAAGAGAATAAAAAATTGCGTTCCGAATAAGAACGATTTCATTAAAATTTTTTTCAAATGTTCGAATTCACAAATGATTTCAAAATTGAGTTTTACATTTAGCGATAAGAGAAACACTTACACTTGCAATTTTATAAGCTAAATTGATGATCTATATTTGCAAAGGAGAATTTTAAAAAACATTCTCAAACTTTTTTAGTTAAAGAATTAAAAATATAATTTCTAAAGATAAACAAAAAAGTTTAATAAATGTCTCGATGATATTGCTTCGTTTCGACCACCTAAATTATGTGAAACACTAAAGTATGTTTTCCGCGTTATCGCAGAGTGATAATGTGGTCATCGCAAAGGACATATCGCATTCTGGTAGATGCGATCGTGTGTACATCTTTTTAAAGCGTCAAAGCACACGACAGTTGTTAAACTTCCCTACAATTGCAAATAATTCAAAAATTTTCAATTTGAACAAGATCATTTTACTGAATGCATAGGGCGGTTAAACTAAAATGGTTTATTTCGTGGAAAAATTCAGGCTTAGCGAAATTCTCTTTCTTGAAAAGATTAAAAAATTTTAATTAGCCGTTTACCAACTAATTCTTTAAAATTTACAAAATTTTTATTGCATTTAAATTAATGTAATTCTTTCGCGATAAATTAAAAATAGGATGACGTTTTAACTATTCATTTCCTCGTGAAAAATTCGAAAAAGTTTCACTAAATATGAAAATG
>NCKU01005189.1:0-10614 GCA_003675995.1 Dinothrombium tinctorium
AAATATAAATTACTGGAACTGCATATTGTTTATTTGGTCGATCTCCAGTTTGATACCAAAAAGCAATTAATGAAGTAATTGCAGCAATTACAATAACAATACATAAAGTTGTGGTTAAAAATGTCATCTTAAATTGTAATTGAATTAAATTGAATTTTAAATTCACTTAATTTTTGATCTTTCCAATAAGAAATTTCTTTTTTATTAAATCCTAAATTTTTTAAATAAAGTTCAATTTGTTTTGATTTTACAAACTTCTTTTGTATATTATTTTTACTTATTGTAAATATACAAAAAAAGATTAAAAATGAAATCAATAAAAAATTATAAGTTATGATAAGAATTGAACGTTTTTCACTAATCATTTAGTTTTATTTGAAATTTTCTCATGAAGTAAATTATCTTCGTGATTTGTTTGTATTTTATTAGAAATATCTTCTAATAAAACTTCACTTTTTTGACCATTATTCAATAAATTTATATCATTTTGTTGTATATTTGTTCTTGTGTTTTTATTAAGATATTGTTTTGGTGGCGGTGGAGGAGAACCAGGAGCAATGTTATAAAAATCATTAACAGTATAATGACTTCTTAATTTATTTGGGTTAATATTAGCTGTTTTTAAAGAAGATTCATTTCTTTTTATTTGCTCAGGATTTGAAAAATTATTATCGTTATTTTTCAAATAAAAATACAAAAAAAGTAAAATAATGATAATAAATGAAACAAAATAAATTCCAATTAATGTTAAATTCATTTTTTAATTTATCATTTTTACCACTTTAAATCAGCTAAAAAAGAAAATAGAAAAAGAAATTCATATAAATAACCTCAATTCTTATCAGAAACATTCATTAAATCACTTAAAATATTTTCAAATGAAAGCACAATTCACTAAAATATTTGTCAATATATTCATAACATTTATATCAGTAAATTTCAAATAAGTTTCGAAAATATGAAAATTTTTCTAATATTTATACTTACAACTATCATAAGTATTTATTTTACAATTCAATTAAGAAAGGAAATTTTTAAAGAAACGTTTAAAAAAATATCTGAATTTGAACAAAAAGATTTTCATTCATTTAGACAATTATTTCTTCAATCACATACATTTTCTCTTGATAATCAAGATATTGATAAAAATTTTCACTATATCAACGAGAACATTGATCATTGTCAAATGCCATTTATTAAGTTAACGAAACAAAATAACATAAATTGTTCACAAATTAAATGTAATAATATAGACTTTTTTGAAGTAGAAGTACTTGAAAATGATAAAATCATTTTTAATCACATCTTACTTTCACCAGGAAATTATTGTTTACCATCAAATTTACCAAATCTTCCACGATGGAAGTATTCATTTTTTAATAGTTTTGGAGATCAATGGTACATCATCGATAATGCACCACATTTTCCAATTCAATCATTATCAAGAGGAATATTATTTGATCGAAAAAAGAATAAAATAATCAAAAATAATGAAATCATTAGAAATATTCACGAGTTAATTAATGATCAAGATTTTCGTTATGTTATGCAATGTAATAAAGGATATGTAAATCATATTGATATTCCTGGTCTTTGTGTTCCTGATCCATGTTTAATTAATCCAATAAAGAAAAAATATTCACCTGGTGTTGGATATAATACAGAGAAAAAAATTTGTGAATGTGGAGATGAAAATAATACTCGATTAGTTCACAAAACAATGAATGATTTAACATCAGAATGTATTCCTCAATGGAGAAAATCAAGTGGTTATAATGAAAATAAGCATGAACTTATCGTTCATGTTCCATGTTGGAAAATAGGTGATAATATAACAATTTTAAATTCTTCTTATCCATGTTCAACATTTGATTTAAATGAAAATTTAAGATCATTTGAAACACAAAAAATATCAATACGACTTGAGAAAAGAGATATTAAAAATATAGATGATTTCCTAATGTATGATGTAGAGAAATTGAGAAAAGAAGGACCGAATTATCTTTTTTCATAATTTATAAATAAAGTTTTAAAAATTGAAATTATTTTTATTCTAAATTCATTATTTCAAAAAATTTTAAAATGAAAGTTACGAACATTAATGAAATAACATTTGATGAAAATTTGCCAAATTCTGTATATCTGAATAAAATGTTAGATAAAATAAGAATGATAATCGATGAAGAAAAATATGCTGAAAGAACAAAAGAAGAATGGAAACCTTCAGATTCTGGTTTAATAGGAGAAATTAGTATAAACTTGTATAATTATGAAACATATTCATTGAGAAATTATTTCGATCATTTCTTAAAAAAATATTCATTAATTAAAAAAGTACAAGTACTTCCAATGTTTGATTTTGAAACGGAAAAGACATTTGTTTTCTATATATTTTTTGATGATTTCACTCAAATTACTTTAACATTTACAAAAATAAATTTATAATAATGTAAAAATAAAAAATTTTAAAAGAATAAAAATTTTTAGTACTTTATTAGATTTGATTTATTGATTTCTATTGTTTTCTCAATCATTTATCAAATATTATGAAAAAATGTGTTTTGTAGTAGAAGATTCATTTTATTCCATTTCTCCAATTTATGACAATTTATTCAATGATCAAAATATTAATGAAGAAGAAGATGAAGTTGAAGAAGAAGTAAATAATGAACTTCAGACAAGCATTATTGAGTATCTTAATAATATACCAGAATTTGTAATATTGTCACAAGATATGAATATTAGTGAAAAATTTTATTCTTTTGTAATTTCATTTAAAGAAGAAGAGGGTATTATCGATAAAAATTATATGGATCGATTCTTTCCTCCATTATTCAATAATTTTTCTCGTTTAAATCAATGTTACTATAGTATTTCATATGTTAATTCAGATAAACGAGTTACTTATTCATTTGATGATAATCATTTTATAATATTGAAATTTAATCAGACACAAGAAGAAATTTCTCGAAGTGATGGATAAAATTTAATCAAATTGTTATTCATTTAATTAAAATTTAAAATTCATATTGAAAATTTGCATTATAATTAATTTTTTTGTACGAATTAAGAAATTAAAAATAATTAATTTTAAAAACTTTTTTTAATCAAAATGGGAATTTATACAAAGCGTAAGATAAATTTTTGTAATGTCGATGAAGAAAATAATGAAGAAGATTCACTTAATCTTGATGAAAATGCATTAGAAGAAAATAATGAAATAGATGAAGAGCAACCTGATTTTTTCTATGCATGTGTATTAAGTGTTATTGAACAATATCCAAATTTATTTAGAATTAATAATTTTGACGTTGATATTGATTTGAATATTTTTAAAATTAATGTTGAATTAACAAACAATTTGATTGAATTTAATTTTTCAGATTTAAGTGATTTTTTCTCTGTTATTGATGGGTATAATCAAAATGGATTTTATTATATGAGAGAATCTCTTAATTTTTATCATATAAGACTTCTTTTCAAAAATAATATAGTTGTTAAAATTGAATGTAATTTAAAATCATAATGATAATAAATAAAATTTAATTATTTTTTCTTAAAAAATCATTTTGAATTTTTTATAAATTTGCATCTGAAAAAATATTTTAATGTAAAAAGGTATCGGAAATAATAGCATTAATTTTTAAGATAATTGTTTAATCTTTGTAATTGAAGAAGCTACGATAAATTCGATGATAAATGATTCAATTGTTAATGTTTTATTGAAAATTCATATCATTTTACTTAATCTTAAAGCAATCAAAATAAATAATATAATTGTGGAGAAAGAAGAAAAAGAAAAATATGAACAAGATGAAAATTTAAATAGGATAAAATACAGTTTTATATTTTTTCATTGTGAATATAATGAATCAAAAAGCAAAATTAAAATGTTCGATTTAATTAGAATTCTAAACGAAAAATTTTCTTCAATTGATCATTATTGTAACTATTTTGTTGATTTTGAGAACGATAATAGTTTGTATTTCTTTTTTGATTTTAAGGACAATAAACTGATTGTTGTGAAATTATGTGAATCATTTTACATTAGAAAAAAGTCATATAATATTAAAAATATATGTAATTTTTTGTGATTCAAGTAAAAAATTCCACATATTTGTACTGATTATTTTTATACTTAAGGATTATACAATTGTTTAGAAAAAATTAAGAGAAATGAGTGAAGAAAAATTAAAAGATGTTCTTGATAAAATATCAACAATAATGAGAAAAAATTACATTTCATTTTTCTATGTTAGTGAAAAGAAATTAAAAGATGATAAAATTCTTATACTTTATCGTTCAAGTATCTTATTTGATCATGAAAAGAAGATGGAACAAGTTTCGAACATCCAACAAGAACTATCAAAAATTGATGGATATATAAATTTTTACAAAGGAAATGAAGAACAATTCAAAATCGGATTTTTTAATTTTCTTATTGATAACAAATATAAAATCAGCATAAAATTGAATGCATATACATTACCGATAAATGATCAATAAAATTTTAAATTAATTTTTTTTTGATCTGAAAACGAAAATATAATGATTGAAGATGTTTTGTTAGAAATTTGAAATTTTTATTATTTCTAATAAATTGTTTAATACAACAAAGAAAATTTTTGATTTTATAACAATTGTTGAAAATTGTTGATAGTTATTTAATAAAAATAGCGTATTTGATACCATAATTTCATCAGAAAGAAGATTTTCATCAAGTGTAAACAATAAGCATATTATAGTTAATAAAATATTTTCATGAATTTGTACTTCATATCCAAAATTGCTACAACAACGAAAATTTACTGGTGGTTTTAAGTACACGTTCTTAAGTTTATTCAATGTTTTTCCATTAAATTCTTTTTCAACGTATAATCTCACTTTTATAAATCGTTTAATTTCACTAGATTCATCATGTAATGGACATAATGATTGAATTATGTTTCTTAAATTCTCATAAAAATCAAATAATAGAGAATGATTAATTTCAAATGACTTATTTTGACAAAATTTTATAAAAGTATTTTCAAATGATTTAGTAAGTTTTGTTCTTAAAATATTAATTTTGCTGATGCTTTGATTATTATTTCCAGTTAAATCAAGAATCTTAATGGATTTTTCCGGAAAATTGACAAGATTTGAAATAAATTTTTCATTCAGCATTTGAGAATGCAATTCTTTTACTTTTTCATCAATTTTTTTCTTTAACTGAAAAGTCATTTCTTGATTAAAGTTTAATTTTGTATAAAGAATGAGATTAAAAATTTGATTTCTTTTGCCTTCGAAAAAAACAAAATTTGGTGAGACTATGAAATTTTCATGTTTTTTTAATTCTTTTACTTCCTTTTTCTCAACATTAAATCCTTCAATTTTAGTATCTAAATAAAGTTTTGTAATCTCAATAAATTTCCTTTTCTTTTCATCAAGCTCATAAACACTACAATTATTATTATTCACAAGAGATTTTACTAATTCGTTTATATCTAGCTTTTCATTGGAAAAAATGTTGAAAAGAATTTGTTTGAAAAAATTAATAAAATTTTTGCTCATATTATGTTCAAGTCCTTTAATTTCAATTTTTTGAGAAAGAGCAAAACTTTCATTTGAACATTTATATGATATCTTTTTCGGAATATATGAATAACGATAATCCGAAAAATCAAAGAATCCAATGTAATTTTTCTTTTTCATTATAATAAACTTCTTGAAAAATTTTTCTTTTCTTAATTGAATTGATGAAGGAAAATGACATTTCATCAAAACTTGATTCATTTGATGATCATCAATATTCGAAACAATTATTGAATCTGTATCTCCATAAATAACGTTTATGTTCATAGATTTACATGTTTTTTCAAGTTGAATCAAATATTCACGAGCTAAATGTGTTATTAAATTTGCTACACTTTTACATCGAGAACAAACTTTACCAACAAATGCATACATTCCATACATAAAATTAGCATAATTTTTCAAAGCATTTTCTTTCAATTCAAAATATTTAGAATCATAATTTATCGCATTAATACCTGAAATCAAAAATTTACTTGATGATAAATAAGTATTATGAATTTGATGTAAATTAAATTGATTTGACTTAATTTGATTGATATTATTAAAGTTATTTTTTAATTTTTCTTTAACATTTGCTCTTTCATTACGTAAAAATTCTTCAATTTTTACAAGAGCAGGTTTTTCATGAGAAAATTTATTTTTTAAGAGAAGCGTTATATATCCTGAAGTTTCTGATGGAAAAACATTAAAATAAAAATCAATTTTCTCTTTACTTTGAAGATATTCGGTCTTTTTCAATTCAAACACAGTCTCATATGATATATTATTAGCGATTATAACAGAAGGATATTGAGAAACAAAATCATAAATTTTAACATTATCAAAAATACCACCATTATTTAAAATATCAATAACATAACCTCCTTTAAGTTTATAATTGTTAGAATCTTGTTTATTGTTGAATGTTGAAAAATTAAGAAATGAACGAGAATTATTTTTGCATAATAAAGGAACAAGTGTTTTACTTAAAAGTGAACCTGAAAATGTGTAAAATGCAGCTGTTTTATAAAATCGATAATTCCATATTACATCTTCTATTGATCCACAAATTAAACGTGCTTCTTCAATACAATTTGATAAAATATTTAAATTAACGAACATGTGTTGATCTTTTTTCAATGAACAATAAAGACACTTCGATTCATTTGATTTAATTGACTTTTTTTGAAAAGTATTCGTATTCACTTGATATTTTTCATTAGAATTCATATTTTTCTCTTGTGAACTTGATTGTATTTTTATAAAATTCTCTTGATATCCTTCATTATTATTTACTTTTTCATTACTTTTATTATAAAATAATTTTGTTATATTATTATGATTTCTATGTTCTTTTTCAAAGTCATATTCACCAAGAAAATCTTTCTTCTTAAAATGTTCATTTTTTCTTGATAAACAATTTGAAATATAATCTTTAATATCTATTATTTGTTGTTCTCTTGTTCTGAAATTTTTTATGATATATTGTTGAATTTCTTCTTTTGTAAAATTTTCCTTACTCTTAATAAAATTCACAAAATGGTTAAAAATTTGTTTTTTATCTATTATTTCACTAGTTTCTAAACTATTCCAATTAGAAAATAAGTGAAAATATCGTTCATATATTGTAAGTAATTCTCTTCTTAAAATATCATATCCTACAATTACGTTAAATCTTTGTAAATACTTAATTAAATTCTCCAAGAGTAATTTTTCATTGAGAAAATAAAAAACTTGGACATTTTCAGTAAAATTATGATCATAGTTTTCAATAGAAAATATTGTTAAAGTTTCATTTGAAAACTTATTTAATGTTTTTGAGTTATTAAAAAGATTATAATTTTTACTCAATATGTAAACACTAGAAATATTTTCTTCATTTTTTTCTATTTTTAAAAAAGCAATTAAAAAATAAGTTGAAAGTTGTTTCTCATTTGAAAACAAAGGAACTTTTTCATGTTTAATTGTCAAATAATAAAGATAATTCATTTCTAAATTTGGAAAATATGTAAATGTATATTGAAGATTATTTGAATTCTTCATGAGATATTTTTGAATTTCAATCTTTTTCTCTATATTTTTAGTAAAAATAGCATAAAGTAAATTGAAGTTATGTTCTTGAAAGTAATATGAATAATTTTCAATTTGTTGAGTTTTGAATGATGATGATATTTGCTCGAATCTTAACTGATTGTTTAAAAGATTTTCAATATTTTGTAAAATTGATGAATGAATAAGCAGTAAACCGATTAATTCATTTGAATTTTCACATTCTTTGACATAAACATTATAATTATTACTTAAATTTACCGAATAAAGTCTATTATTTTCAATGAAATAATGAAATACTATATCCATTTTAGGAGAATCGAAATGAAGTGAGATGAAATAAAGTGAAATGAGTATAAATAATTTTTAAAAACGTAAAATCAAAGTTTAAAATAAATAAAAATAATAATTTAAAATGCCTAGAAAATTGAAAAAAGACGAACAATTAGTTGTTAGCATACAGAAAAAAGGTCGTAGTAGATCAAGAAGTAAATCAAGATCACGATCAAGATCTCCAATTAAATATCGATCAAAAAGTCCAAGTAAATCAAGTAAAAGAACGAAGAAAAGAGGAAGACCAAGGAAAAAATCACGAAGTCGATCAAGAAGTAGATCGAAAAGTAGATAAATTGAAGCCAAAAATTAAAAATTAGTAACAATATTGAATTAATTTTCATAATGTTTGAAGATTTTTATGATAATATTAAGAATTTAAAGATGAATGTATTCTTACTGAAAGTAACATAATTGATATTTATTGAAAAAAGTACATATTATGATTTTTTTATTTAATTTATTAATTTTTACTTTTTTGAAATTGTTTTAAAAATTTGTGTATCAGAAATTTATTTATGTATCATTTGTATCGTTAAATATTAAAAAAGCAATAAAGTATTCAACATTTTAAAAGATATTATAAAGAGTTTAATTTCTTTGTATTTCTGATAAAGTTTCATAATGAATAGTAATGAAACTTTAAATAATTTTTTTAAAATGCTTGATGTCCATCAAAAAATTTTCAATAAAAATGATATACTTGAGAAAATTCCTTCAAAATTTACAATACAAAAAGATATTTCTATTTTATTAGAAATTATTGAATTATTACTCAAGTTGTTAAGTGAAAAGTATAACATACGTGCAATTCTCTATTGTGATTTTGTTGAATATATTTTAGGATACAAATATGATTTCGATGAATATCTTGATATTTTTGTTTTTGATGATGAAAATTTTGATGAATTTTCAAAAAATTTAATCTCTCATATACAAAAATATTTTGTTGAGCGTAAAATGAAAAATAAAATAAAGAAAACAGTGAAATTGAATCATAATTATTTTGAAGAATGTCAAAATATATTTTCATTACAATTGGAAAAGATTCATATTAAATTACATTTCAGGAAAGGAAAATGTTTCTTTCACGATTTATCATTTTGTGACATCAAATTAACAGCATTTAGATTTATTCATAATTTTGAAATACATGATTTTAAATTAATTCCTTTGTATTATCAAGATGGAAAACTATGGACAATTGAAGTTTCAAATCGTATGCGCTTAAAAATTGAAAACGATCTAAATTTAACTGAAGACCGTGAATATTTTAATTATTATTTTCATCTTTGTTACAATCAAAAATTTTTGGAAGAAAGATTTAAAAAAATAGAACCGAATACTTTACAATCAATATGTCTTTTAGAAATTTTTTCTGATGAAATCTTAATCAAAAATTTTTGTGAAATTTTTTCAAACTGATATTTCAATAAAAAATTAAATTAATATCATGTAAAATCACATATTCAATTTAATTGTAAAAAATATCAATACATTAACAAAAAATAAAAAGTTTTTTCTTTCTGATCATGTTAGTATCATTTTTTATTAACTTTAAATGTGATCTCTAGTTCAAAATAAATAAATCTAATTTTTGACAGTTGAAGGAGAAATAATTGAAAAGATAAATGAATTCGAAATATTTCTCAATAAATGAAAAAATTTTATTAAAAAAATATAATTTATTACATGTCATGATTTACTAAATAACGATTCACATTCCTCAGGTTTTTCCATGATTTAACTTTACATCTCAATAAGAATGAAGAAAAGTATAAATTGAAAATATTTTAGCATCAATTCAGAGTAGATGTGATCTCTTTCTTGAGAATTAAGTTAGATTTTCAATGTTTGAAATGAGTGTTTGAAAGTATCTCAATAATTCCGTGTTCGATTTATTAATATTTAACAATGAATAATTTTTTTAAAATGTTAAATGTTTCTCAAAAAGTTGTCAATAAAGAAGATTGTCTCAAAAATATTCAAGATAATAATCAAAGTGATATTTTAAGTTTAGTGGATGTTATTGAATTTATTCTCAAAACGTTAAAAGAAAATTTCAACAAACGTGCTATTTTCTATTGTGATTTTGTTGAATATATTTTAGGTTATAAACTTTACTATGATAATTGCTTCGAAATTTACGTAATCGATCAAGAAAATCTCGACGATTTTTATGAAAATTTAGTGTGTATTCTTGAAAAACATTTTGAAAATACAAAATTGGAAAAAAGCTTCAAAAAATTAATACACTGGAAAATGGAAAATTTAGGAAATAAACATCATTATGTGCTTGGAGTTATTCTTGATTCAAAATTGATGACACATTTTCAAATTTATTTCGAAGAAGGAAAAAATTTATTCAAAGATTTGCCATTTTGTGACGCCAAAATAACAGCATTAAGATTTCTAAACGATTTCAAATTACATGATTTGAATTTGGTTGCATTATATTATCAAGATGAAAATCTCTGGATTATTGAAATTCCAACTCAAAAACCTCTTGAAATCAACGAAGGAAATTTTTTAATCAATAGAAAATTTTTTAATTTTATTGTCAATGATTATAAGAATAATTATTTAAATGAAAGACTATCAAAATTAGAACCGATGAAATTACAATCAATATTAGTTTTAAAAATTTTTTCTAATAATTCCTTAATTGAACACTTT
>NCKU01005190.1:0-10613 GCA_003675995.1 Dinothrombium tinctorium
TCCTATTAAAGGATTATCAAGAGGAAAAAGGTATCTATCACTTCTCTCTTTTTCTTTTCATTTCGCGCACTTACACCTAAACTCATAAAAATAGCAGCATTGTTGCTTTGTAAAGTATTGGTCCTTGAAATTCGAACACTTATTTTTTTGCAATAACTTTAGAACGAATGAATAAAAGTTTATGGTGTGAACGAGAAAGTTGTTCAATTTAAAGGCTTAAATATGATTAACAAAGTCCGAGACCAAAAAATTCGAAATTGACACAGTGAGCACGAGGAGCGTTTTAGGGGTGATGACCTTAAAAATTCAAAGTGGACATAAAGTTCAAGAATCAATCAACTTTAACCTTTGCATCTCTTGTCTCTTGAATTTTATTACTCTTGAGATTCTTATTTGCTTTTTGCTTCGCTTAATTTTTTATGCCGAATGAATAAAATTTTTGTAAATAAAGTTTAAACAAACACAGTGATGTAAAAATCAATACATTTGAAAAATTTAATCTTGTTAAAGGAAGTCATAAAAAGCTAATGACGAAAGGAATGCACGAGCTTGAGTTCGATGCTTGAATGCATGCTTTGATCGTGAACAATGGATGATGAAAAGCAAAGTGACAAAAATAACAATGAATCGATTGAGGATCAGTTCAATCCAGAGGCTGAAGAAATTGCTTCTTCTACAGCGTCTTTGAACACTGTTTGCGAGCGATGCGATTACGAAATGAGAGATGTGATTATGTGTGACTCTTATGAGATGGAGGCGAGGCAAGCATTGCGAGTCGAGCGAACCATTTACGATCAGGTTAAGTGTTTATGGCTTTCTAAAATGTTGCATTTGATTTTTAATTTTCAAATTGAAAAGTTTTAAATTAAAATTAAACAATCACAATCATAGGACGAGAAATTGAAGAATTTTTTCGCGGAAGTTAAGAAACATATAAAAGAATACTATTTTAAGGTATTGGTGATCGGTGAAATTGGCGCCGGAAAAACGAGCTTCATTAACCGCTACGTGCATCAACATTTTTCTTCTAACTATAGAGCGACGGTAAATTAATTTATTCTATTCACATGAGTTTTCAATTTTTGAAATTTTTAAGTTATTTTTAACTTTGCACTTAAGCTTAAACTTTTAAAAAATAGAAGATTCAGCAAATAGAAAAAATGACTTTCATTCAAACTGATAAATTTGAGCTCCTCTTGGAACGTTTTGTTATTTTATCGATACAAAACACGTTTATTCAATGTTATCGTAAAATATTTTAAAACATTTTGGAGGGTGATTTATTTTACTTTGGGAAAATTAAACTCATCCAGAACCAGCCAAAATTTTAGGACTTCAGGCGTGTTTGGAACACTGAGAGCAAAAGGTTTGGTTCAAGTTCCAAAGCCCAAGCAGCCTCAAAGTCTAAAAAGCCTCAAATAACTTTATTTAGCTTTAAAAAAGTTCATTAAAACATAAACATGTCTAAAAAATCTAGAAAAATCGCAAAGATACAAAATTTAAGTTTAAATGTTGCCGATAGCTTTTCATAGCTAAACTGAAAGTTACTAGTTTAGCTTACTCTTAACTCGAAGTTTTCGATGTGGGCATCCGATTTCTGGTCTGGGTTATGAAAAGTTTGCTCTGATTTGTTCTCGAATGTATGTGTCATATTTTTTTCCTAAGAATTTTCTCAATCACTTGTGAAATTGCATAATAAATTAAAAAGATTTAACAAGAAGCTTATTCTTTACAAACTTTTACTTATGAAAAAACTTCAAGTGAATTAATTATTCTTTTGTAGATTGGGCCTGACTTTGCTTTGAAAGTGATTAATTGGAGCAAAAATAAAGTAATCCGATTGCAACTTTGGGATATTGCAGGTCAAGAAAGACTGGGCAGCATGACACGTGTATATTACAAAAATGCAGTTGGGGCTTTTGTTATATTCGATATGACGCGGAAACAATCACTTGATCAAGTAGTAAAATGGAAAGCTGATTTGGATGCTAAAGTATGTCTTTCAGACGGCGAACTAGTCCCATCTGTTTTGCTGGCAAATAAGGTACCAATTTCAGCTTTTCAAGCTGTTTCTCGATTTCTCATACATTTACGAATTATTAAATTTAACAGTGCGATCTCGACGAAGAGCAGCATGTAATAAACTCATCAATCATGAATCGATTCTGTGAAAAACATAAATTTTCAGCTTGGTTTTACACTTCAGCAAAGAATAATATAAACGTAGAAGAGTCAGCGAATTTTCTTATCTCGAAAGTACTCGAAAAACATGCACTACTTTTAGAATCTTGGAAGTTAAATTCAGATACTTTAAGTCTTATTGAAAATCCTAAAGCAAACAGATGTAGCTGTTAACCTTGATGCCATTATTCATTTTAATTAATTTTTTTTATTACTCTCATGTAAATAAATATTTTTCTTTTTGAACTTGATCGAAATGCAAATTTTTGTCCCATATTTTATCTTTTGATTTTTTAATACTTTCTCTTTAAAAATGCAATACTCATCCAGAAAAAGTATTTCGTTGCGCGCATTGCTTTGCAAAAAGATGCTTTTCAGCACTCAGTAATTTTTAAATTTTTTTGATAAAATAAGCTGAAGAACAATTTGTTATTATTAGTAACAGAATTATTTGCTGATAAGTGTCACTTATAAGGCTCACTAACCTTCAAAACTGAAGTTTGAAAAAACTATTTTCTCCAAAAAGTTTCATAGTTTACATAGTTAGTTTTGTAAAGTTTCTATTTTAGTCAATTAATTGGTGAAATGTACCGTGAAAGAGAATCTTTCTTTCATTTGTAAACAATGCATGCTGTCTATTGAATGCGGACAAATAAAAGGAGAAAATGGAAGATTTTCATATTCTCTTTAGTATATATTACATTTATGCACTTCATTTTCAATTATAAATCGATTATTTTCTCATTTAGATATTAATTAAATTTATTGTGATTATATTCAGATTAGATCATAAAATTTTTTATGATTAAATAAAAAAAGTGGATATACATTGATGGCAAAAAATTGTCCACACATCTTATCCGCATGTCAATATTGAAATAAATAGCCTTTGAATGAAGAAAAAAGTTTACTTTTTGGCCAACGCTGAATTAGTAACAACTCATAACTAAATGTGTTTTGAAATAATCACCGAACATTTTGATTTTTTAAATTTAGTTTACAATCGTGACCACATTAATATGTCATATTATCTCTTAGAAATTAAAGTTTTGAGTAGCAAAAATGACCCAAACAATACTTTAACAAACAAACGAAATGCAGGTCAAAGAACCACAAATTGGCTCGTTATTTTAATTTGAAAATTAAATTTTATTTTATTATAATTTCGCTTTTTTAACTCAATAAATCGAAATTAAATTTTAAAATTGAAGTTTTCTTTGATTGAAAGCAATGTGCGAGACTAAACTTTTTTTGACAGTTTTTTGCTTTCTGATTGGTGACAGCTGAATAGATCAAATTCATAAGATAGCATAGATTGAGGATTTTTAATCTTATAAACATAATAGCGCATGTTAGAGATTATAATAAATTTTAAAAATAATATTTCATTTCTCCGCTTTTTACGATCATTATGCTTTTTATACTTTAGTTACAATTCACAGCTTTTCTCAATGTGATGAAAATGTATAAACTTTCGAATAAAGAAGCCGAGAAAGCTGCCGAAGAGCTGATGCTTGGTTAATCTTGCGATTTAAGAATTTGTGATAAATGATTGTCAGCGATAAAACAGCAGACGATCAATTTTTCTAACTAAGAAAATTGAAAATGATTTTCATCTGTTCCGCACTCATTGATGGTGTTAATGATTCAAACTATTTTCACTTTATGCTATAAATTCTTAAATGAACATTTTTGAGCAATTATAGAAAGTTGCGATAAAATTTATGAAATATTTTATAAAATATTGAAACTAACGTTTTCAAAATTCTAATAATTTGATTTTTAAGCAATTCTTTAAAAATTCTAAGCGATTATTACTCTATACACATTGTTCGAAATCTCATCCTAATTTTTGCTAATATAGACGTTTTAAAAAATGCGCTCTACAGAATAAGTAGACCTTATTTTTAGCAAAAAAATGAGTAATAAAGATGATAATTACTCGTCAAATTTTGCCTATAGAAAGATCCTTAAACTTCTCATGTTTTTCATGAGAAAATCCTTAAATTTCATGTTTTTATTTTCATTGTTTCTGTTTGATACTTCTTTGTTTCACTGTGTCTCTCAACTATAATTGACAAGCTTAAGATTAAACCAGAATTATTAAACCAGTTCATTTATTTTGAAAATGTTAAAAAAAGAAAATTTGAATGAAAAATTTTAAAATTTTAAATTCGTTTCGAAAACATTTCTGAATTAATGAAAATTTATGCCTCAAATTCAAATAAAATAAAAGTTTTTAAACTTACGAATGCTGCAGATATCTTGTAACAATTTTACTCGCCAATGCTTAATCAATTAGTTGCTCTAAACTCACAGGTCAACTCTAATTTATAGTGAAATCTGAATAAATCAATTTATCACAAAGTGAAAAATTGTTTTTTAGCTAAAAACTGAATAAATTTATTATAAAAAGGTGTATATTGCATTTGCATTATTGTTAGACAAACCCTTTTATACTAAATTTATTCAATTTTAAGCTTGAAGAGTATTACACGTCACTTGAGCAATGCAAAGTTGAAAACTTTTTTAAAGAGAATGAACGATCATAATGAAAGCTGAATTTTTTAATCATTATTTGCCTCATTAAACTTAAACTGTGAAGATGTGTTGATATAAACATAGTTTCAAATATGATTTGTGTCAAAATAAAGTATCTCTATGAATTCGATTTATTTCGATCGGAATTTTGTCGCATTGGTAAAAGATAAAGAAAATGAAAACGTGATTTTACGGCCCTTAAGCTCATCAAAGCGGATAGATTCAAAAACATGAAAAGTTGTCTTGATGAATGAATCTTGTTATTGCATTTATTGCGTTTTGTTAGTATAATAACCTTAAAATTAGAGCGATGATTAATGATGCATTTTTTCATTTTGCACGTTTTCAACGGAGTAATGATTTAAAAACTTTTGTAGAGAAAATGGCCGTTGTGCCTCTCATCAACAAAACCGCAATTTGAACGCAGTTTTAAAGAGAACAAAAGTAGGTCCAAACTTATTTCACACAAATGAAAGTTTGCAATGTTGAGTTTGTACTTATATTAACGAAAATAACAGCAAACAGATTATTTTACGATTAAAGAGTTTGTGGACAGCGAGCGAGTTGACGACAAACGTGGCTTGCATCAGTTGAGTGATCGCTTGATTAGTTTCTGATCAAATTGCGAATTCGTTAAAGTTTTGTTTTATGCATCGTGCGCTGCACGCACACATTATTATTATTAATACTTTATTTGTCTACGTGCGTTGTTCGAGTGAGTGCCGAAAGCCGAATGCTTCGTTGAAGATGACGATTGCTAACAGGCGAATACGTGAGGATTAAAAACTCAAATATTAAGACAAACGCAGAAACAAACAATTAGCGTAACAGTTTTGAGCGGTTGAAGCGTTGCGAGAAATAAAACGCGAATCGAACGCATTTATCGGTTTTCCACCTAAAAATCGGCAATTCCGTTGTTAAACTAAATTTTAGAACATTCTAGCGTTTTAAAAAGCGGTGTCGATGACTGCACAAGTTTCTCGACCTCTCAATAGCCGTCGTTTCGCTGACCTCTAATAATACCGGAAAGTTAAAAACGGAGTGCGGTGATCTTGACTCGATGTAACTCTTAAACATCGTGACCTGATTTATATCAACTTATTCTTCAAATATAGGTTAAAAGTCAGTTTCTATTTTAACGTTCACTCGATGCCCAAAACAAAGCTGGTTTCATTTTTATTCGTGAATATAAAACAGAACTCTTGAAGAGTTCCGTAAAAAAGTTTCACCAAATACTAAATTCGAAAATGCTTGTGACGAGAATGGTGAAGATTTTAAGGATACGATTGATTCTACTGTTGCTGTGTTTCGAGACGTGTTCTTCGATAATTATTACAAGTGTAAACGCTGGAAGAAAGAAATTCAAAACGATTTCGTTCGATTATTTATTGCCACCGCTTTCTTTTCAAAAGGACAATAAACTGCAGTTCGCCTACCGCGGGCACTATCGATTTCAACGACCATCATTCAAACTAAATGTGAATATTCCTCTAAAACTACCCGTCGAGGTGAACCATGGCGCACAAGACGAAACAGAATCGATTTACAAACCACCTACTTCCTTCCATGAGTCTTTTTCACCTCCTCCTTTGCCAATGCACTTTGAAGCTCACCAATTTAATGGTGAAAGTTCTAACAATCACGGTGGTCAAAAGACGCCCTATTATATAGCAGGTAGTCCTAATTTCCAAAATGAAGTTCATCAGTTGGAACAAATGCAAGTGCAAGAGCAGCCTGCCCGGAAGCCAGCGCCTTACACTGGTAAAGCGCAGGTGAGTTCATTCATCGAGAATGGCCAATTTGTGAACGCGCATAACCACGTGAAGAAAGTGCAGCCCTATAAACAAAGCGGAGAATTCATCGACGAAGCATTTGGTGACCAATTAGATGGAAAATATGCTGGCGATTCGTCAAGTAATGATGATGAAGATGAAGAGGAAGAAAGTGATGGCATAAGAAGATCAACAATAAGACTTGGGTATTCAGGCAAACCACCAAACATAAATTACGCATCAGCACATGCATATCACGCTGATTCAGTGCCTGTATCGTTACTTAAATCTCCATCTGCGCTCAGCAAGTATTATACTGCTATAACCTTTACGAATGGTCTTAAAGATAACTACACTTATAATCCTTACAACTATGGTAAATTCGGTAATTGGTTTCATCCACCTCCAAAATACAGACGATTTTCATTTAAAACACTGCTACCAATTATTACTATTTAAAATTAAAAATTATTTACTAAATATCAGATTAATAAAGTTATTTTATTATCCAATTCGAAAAAAATGTTTACAATCGTCGACCACGACGTCCACCTTTTCTTCGGCAGCTGTCGGATGGTATTGGAGTGACATCCTCTGCAAGAGCATCAATATTATGAGCGCGGCTGAAGCAAAGATAAAATGCTTACCAATTCGACCAATTTTCATTCCTGAACGAGCCAAAGCTCGGAGCGCGCTTTGAGCACCGGGTCCCGGCGTTTTTGTCTTCGTACCTCCAGTAGCTCGTAATCTGATGTGAAGCGCATTGATGCCGACGGTGCGGCATTTTTCTGCCACGTCTTGAGCAGCTAACATTGCCGCGTAAGGCGACGCCTCGTCACGATCTGCTTTCACTTTCATACCACCGGTCACTCGAGCGATGGTCTCGCGGCCAGAAAGATCAGTGACGTGAACGAAAGTATCGTTGAACGATGCATAGATGTGAGCGACGCCAAAAACGTTCTCGCCTTCCAACGCTTGCGGTCCCAATTGAAGCACGGGCTGTTCTTGTTGTGTTTGCTTTCCTTTTCGCGGTGCCATTTTCTCAAAAAACGATCGCTTTACTGTGAGAGGGTCAAAAGCGCGATTAAACGGTCAAACTGGCGATTGGTGATACGTTCACTGCGAACGTGCGTTCACGCTTCCATTAAAAAGAACGACTTCCGTTCGCCGCTTTTCCGCTTTCGCTCCGATTTCACGTTTTCTTTCGAGAGATGGCGGCACTCGCAGTCAGAGTTGAACATGTCCCGAAAGCCGTAATTCAATAGTTTGGTCACTTTAGGAACAAATATTAGCACCAGTTTTAAACCATCGCAAAATGTTCATTCAAACTGCTTTCCTATTTTTGTCTATTGCTTCATTTAAATCAAAAGCTTGCAAAACTTAAGAAAACAAAATAAGTTTAACAACTGAAAAAGATCAAAATACAATACTTTTCACTTAGAAAGCAAACATCATTTGATTCACTTAGAAGGAGACGCATTATCATTTAATAATTTTTCTCTACTACCATCATCTGAAATGGTAATAAGATCAAATTCTTTATAAATTATTTCCACTTGTGGAGCCACATTTTGTATCTATAGTGATGCTCTTACATTCCAATTTTCACCTTTATGCTAGTATTTACCTCATGTGTTTATTATACACTTACCTAGTAAATTATTCACCATACAAAACCGTTTCAATTCGCTGCGAATAAAGCTGTTTTGACAGTATCTTAATTCAATTTTTTCCTATCTTTAATAATTGATGGTTAAATCACTAAAATGCAATTAGAGTTTACAAATAAAATTCGTAAATTTGTTCTAAAACAATTTGTCATTTTTATCAACTTCGTTCGCTTAAAATTGATTGCTTTCTTAATTCTTCAATTGCTTTCGGTACCAAAGAAAGCTTCTTCAAAACATATTTTGGCAATACATCTTTTGCTGTAAAACTATAGCAAAATATTGGTACAAAAATTAGAAATTTCAACAAACCTTTGTTTTGTGCCAACATTTGATTGAAAAATTATAGGCGAATTCTCGCCTGTTACAATTGAAGATCCGTCTTTAAATTCAACTTTGAAAATGCCATCCGGCAACTAAAATGAAAAGTTTTCATTAAAGAGTCCAAAACATAAATTCCATACCAAAGTAACAGATCCGATTCCATCAATGGTTACAGAAAGATCTAAACTATGGTTTCTTTCAATCTTTTTCGTTTTAGCTTTCCGCCCAAGAATAACAGGAAAAACTCTGAATTCTGAGTTTTCAAGCTTTTTCATACTCTCTTCAATTTCTAAACATTTGGTTTGATAATTTTTCAAACTTTGAATGATTTCAGATTCAAAATCATTTTTGAGTGTTTGCGAATTTAAAACAAAATTTTCTTTTGTAACATTATTAACCAAATTGGCTTCAAAAGAGTTATTCTCCATTAAGCAACATTTGAGCACAGTCATACTAAAATTTTTATACGAAACTATGTTATTTGAATTTAAGTGTAAAATTACTCTCGGTGTTCTCGATTTTATGAGTTCAACGAAACGCCAAACGTACATATATTTTTTCCAATGATTTTCCGGTAAATTCTCCATCGTAAAATGAAGGAAACTTTTGTTTTTTGAGCAGATCACAATTCTATCTTCTTTTGAACTAACTTCAATACTTGAATTACTTTTGATGAAGTTTATTTTAACAGTTTCCTTTTCAGTTACTTCAAGTTGCAAAGAGTTTGTCAATTTGCGAAAAGGTGGTAAATGTGAAGCCGCTAAATGCCCAACAATGAATGGATGTAAAAGCAAGTTTTCGATTTTAAGTCGCTTTGCAGGATCATTGCATAATAATTTGGAAATAACATCAGCTAAAACAGGATTCATTCCATTGAGGTCCTGAAATAATAAAAAGGTATTAGAAAAAATTTTATTCAAAAATTTTAATCTTAACTAGTTCTCCTTTGGGAGTAAATCCAGTTACGAGTGCGAACAAAATCGATCCTATGCTAAAAACGTCGCTTGCCTTCGAAACGCCACTCTGAGACCAAACTTCTGGTGAAATATAACCTGGTGTACCACAGATTGTTTTACCCTGTGGTGTAATCGGTGAAGCATTTAAATCAAATTTAGTCTGAGAGTTCATATCAAATGCTAAGCCAAAATCAGCAATTTTAACCATGATATTTTGTTCGAATGGATTCATTTTTAAAAGAACATTCTTGAGATTCAAATCTCTATGAATAATATTATTGCGATGGAGATAAGAAAGACCATTGCAAATCTGTTTAATTATACAGCGAATAGTGGCGAAAGATAGCAGCCGTTTCGCTGGTTTTGTAGAATCGTTGTGATTAGAAATAGACTTTGAAAATACTTTAAGCTTATCGGAATTATAATCGTTGAGCCTAGTGTTCGTATTCGCGAATTCACTCCTCACTCGTAAAAGGCTATTGTTGTAATCAAATGTCAATTTGATGAAATCGTTTAAAGAGCCCCAACAGAGCTCTAAAATTAAGTAAACACTGTTTTCATCTTCGATTACAGTATATAATTGAACCACATTTTGGTGATTGAGCCTTAAATGTAAAGCGACTTCGTTTTTTATGCGATTCAAATTTTCTCTTTTCGAACGGACGTCGATCACTTTAATCGCGCACATCTCACCGTTCGCAACGCACAACGCTTCGAAAACACGTCCAAACGAACCGAAGCCGATTTCTCGCTTAAATTCGTAGTCATTCATCGAATCGCTAAACGAGCGTTCGTTTTCGTCTTTTATTGACATTTTTCGCCTTTTCGAAATCAAAAAATGAAAAATCAAAACACAAATCGCGCCTTTACCTAAAGGGGCGTTTCGATGATTACAATTGGCGTAGCGTCAAAAAAGGAGTGAAATTCTGTTGTTTTTTAGTTTAGTTTCAATAAAAGCTGTTTTCTCTTTTAAATTGAAAAAACCAACTGCAAAATTGTTTTAATTTCACTTCAATTATTGCACGAAGATTTGACAATTTCACAATTGTTAACTTTTACAGAAAAAAAAACAGTAAGAATTGCTGCAAAATTAATAAGCGTTCCCTAGCTTTGTACGCAGTACTCTTCTCTCGATCTGATGTTTGGAAGTGAGCTCAAAACGTGATCGCAGC
>NCKU01005191.1:0-10611 GCA_003675995.1 Dinothrombium tinctorium
TATTTCGATATTTTATCTATTTTGCGAGTTATTTTTACTCAAAAAAGTGATTTCTTACTTTCTGAACAGCTTGTAATTTTGCTATCGTATGCACAGTCAATAATAGAATGTTCTGCTATATTATCCATATAAACAATTAAATTTAATAAAAATAATCGCAAAACATTCTATAATTGACTGTGTAAACAAAAATAAGTTCAGCTGCATAATTTTTATCAAAACTTTGTCGAGAGTTGCACATTTCGATATTTGATAAAAAATTGACTTTTCATATACAAGTTACTTTTAGTAACACTGCAAATAAAGTTTTTTTAAAGTCAGGATTAAATAAAATTTCATGTAATTTAGTGAATTGGTGATTTCAAGACTCGAACCCAGAGGCTTTTGCTAACAAAGTGAGTATTTTAACAGCGAGTTTGTCATGTAAAAACGATCATTGCATAGAAAAATTGAGTATTGAAATGCAGAAATCCTGAAAAGCTTAGTGGTTAAAACACTCTGTATGCAAGTAAGAGCTCTTTAGAAAAAAAAGGCTAAACCATTTACCCAAAAGTTATATATTCTAATCTAGTACTTGCATATCTTTTTTACGCAATATTTGATTTAACTTTGACTTTGACTTTCAATAAAAATGTATTTACCGTTTTTTTAAATAACATTTAAAAATTCCAGGTTTTTCATAAACTTTTGAAATTCAGTGAAACCTCTCTACAAAGCACACCAAAGGGGCACAAAAAATCTGACCATTACTAAGAGGGTATCTTTAATTGAGTTGATTAAGGAGACTATTTTATTTTAGTGTCCGTTAGTGGAGGTTTTACTATTTATGCGTTTCTCGATAAAGTTTTGATTACGAATATGTGCAGCCGTGCGTGCATTCGTTAATACATTCGAAGCACCAAGTATTTATAAATTTGCTATACAAATACTCAACTACTTTTTTCAGTTTATTTATTTATTTATTGCGAAATGCATCGATTCATTATTTTTGAATCAAAGTTGGAATTTTTTAATAAGAGTTAAGCAATAAAAAAATTTCACCACTGTTACAAGTTTAGTACTTGAAGAAGGCTTTATCTTTACTTCAATCAGTTAAAAGCCGAGATGCTGATATTTGAGAGTGTACTGTCGAGCAACGGTTTTATGTAGTAAATGTCAGGTTGGGCAAATGTGAAGCGTAACAGTGTGCTTTCTCTCTTGAGATAAGCACTTTCAACTTCTTATCACGGCTTTCTTCAATTCCATTTTTGTAATCTTCTCTTACTGTGCGCTTGCGTAATCAATTTGACAAACTCATTTAATGCTTATTATGATTGCAAAAGATAATTTCTCCCGCAGACTCAAGAGAGTTATTCTAATGTTTATATTTCATCTTTCAAAGATAAAAAGCTTGTCAAATAATTCCCATTCTCATGATCTTAATTCATTACTTTTACCAATTTAACAAAGTTCCCATTAAAAGCATTTTATTTTTTGTTACTCTTTTCTAGCTCTACACCTCTACACAAGATTGTCAAAATTGACTGATATACAGTTTCCTACAACACAATTTCTTGAAAGTACATACAAACTTACATTTTCTACAACACAATTTCTTGCGGCTTACAAAGACGTTTGTGTAGGAGAACCATGTTCTCAGGAAACTGTGTGTCGAAAGCAATACCAAGCCCAAAAGTTTTTGACCGCTTTCAAAATTTTTGAATTAATTATAAACTAAAATTCTCAAATGTTTTTGTTTAAAAGAAAAAATCTAAAAAATTCAAAAAATTTATGCATTGAAATAAAGAAAGAAAATTTACTTTCATTTACATTTTGCATAAAATTTTGAAATAAAAAAGATTAAAAATTTTTGATGATAATGATGGCAAAGTATGACATTAATTATTAAGCAGTCGTATAACTAATGAGATGCTATTTTTTGCTGATCAAAAATAATTATAAAAATTAAAGTTAACGATAAAAAAAAATTATTTTTAAATTTAATTTAATGTATTTTTGTTTTTCGTTGTAGCAATATTTTGCCAGATAAACGCTTCCAATGTTGATAAAAATTAGAAAATAAGATTTTTTTAATTAAAAATTTTAGAAAATAATTAGCTCCATCCTAAACAACAAATTCTAGAGTTTTGATCCATAATTAAGAAAACTTTTATCATTTTCAGTACTTTTTAAATATTCTTTTAAAAATCTTATATAGAAAACCACCAAATATTAGCAATTTCATTAAAAATTTTGCTAAGTCCGTGAAGTAAAAAAATTATAACACAGAATGAGAGTAAATGAATCGCGAGATATGTATGAAGTGTGTATTGAAACATGTGAAAATCGTGATATCAAACGATCAATAGTATTAAAAGCTCCTGAACAGCGATAGCAATCATTTTTTGTTGTAAATCCGACCACTTTATAGAAAAAATAGATTGAAAAAAAACAAAAAATGTTTTTAAAAAGAATGAAAAATATAATAATTTTCAAGTTTTGTGTTCTCGAAAACAAAACGCATTATATAAGATTAAACGTTGTGAAAGTATAGAGAAAAGCACAAGAAAAACTAAATTTTTCCTTTGAACTTTTTAAGCGTTAACGTTAACCGACGAAAGTAAATGTAAGGTTCTGCGATCGATTTGTGACAAGAAAAATTGTGAAACACTTTTCAATCGACATTAAAATTTCACAAAATTTTGTTCCTCTTTTTTATCGATCTTCAAAACAGCATTTTTAATTTCGTTCTTACTTGAGTGAATTTAAATTCACTTACTCAACATTGAAAACAAAATGAAAACTATCGAAATCAATTTAGAAAAGAATCTTTTATAAAATCGCTTTATGCAGGAATTGAATCAGCAGAAGATCATTTGTAATCATTATTTTCAAAATCGATTCACATTTTGAGCTTCGTTATTCTTTTCTTTCTTTCTTAAGTTTTGAATCTGTGTTCTAACTTTGTAATCCAATTTTTGCGCTTGATTTTTATATCCTTGACAAAGTAAAACTAAAAATGTCAATTTTTTAATTTGAAACTGATTTTTAAAGTGTCTTATGTCATCGTTCAAGATTTCAAGCAAAAATATTGCGCTTATTGATGTGTTTTAAGATTTTAACTTAAGCTGTTTTTAGTGAAAATGCTTTTGATCAAATGAAATTGCAAATAGCAATTATTATTCTATTAGTTTTGGAAATATAAAGAAATTTAGCAATTTATTTACTCAATGACAAATACTACATGACAATAAAGCACAAACAAATACATATTTGAGATACAAATTTGACAATAGATCTTGGTCCAATTTAAACAATGGATCCAATGTTCAAAACGGGTCTAATGTCAAACGAACTTGGTCCAATGTTAACATTTTTATTTATTTTACTTTGAAAATTTCATTTAAAATTTCTGTTAAACTTATATTGAATTTTATACAAAATGAATAAATTAATATTAAACAAACAGCTTTCTACAAAAGTTTTTAATTAAGTTTACTCTTCATACTTAGGAAGCTTCTCGATCTTAACCAATCAGATAATAAACTTGAATCTGCGCAAAAAAACGACCTACATAAAAATCATTTCTAGTGAGGATTAATCCTGCAAAGTATCAAAAACAAATTTTAAGATGCGTAATATTATTTTGATTTTTTTTCGTTGCCAAGATACTTTTATTAATTTTTCTTGCTTTGAAGTGCTCTGAAATTGCTTCGAATATTATCATAGATGTGTCTATTATTCTGTTAATTACTGTTTGATGTATATTCATAATATTTTTATAATCCTTTTTTTAAGCTTAAGAACACTTGAAATTTTCTTTTTGACTGGAATTTAATTAGTTTTCTCCTGGAAGCAAGCAAAAAATTTTCATATAAGTTTTTAAAGAGTATTCTGAATGAGTTCAAGTCCTTCTTAGAAGTAAAACTTCAAAAGTTTGCACTTGATATTTCCCTTAGTTCGCGAGAATAACCAGAACAAGTTTGTTATTATAAACAATTTTTTTATTCAAATTCGATAAAAATTCAAACACGGCAAGCCTCCAGCTAAAAAATCTTCAATTAATATTCCAATCATTCCAACTTTAATAACTTTATTGATTTGTTTTAATTAAAAGTAAAAGGAAAAGTCATTAAAATTGGAATGCAAAAAATGCTTTTTCGACTTGCTTATCAGTTTATTATTGAGAAATCTTTCTTCTTTTAGAACAATCGACCGATCGAATGAAGATTTAGATGTAATCTACACGAAATTACGATCTTTTCGACATTTTCAACGATTAAATACAGTCGTACTTAGAGAACTATGTTCTTATGCTTTCATCGAGTTCTTGGATAAAGGGGTTGTATGTAAGTACTTTAAGTTATTTGACTTTTTTCTTACACTATTATGACTGCGTAAGAGAAAATTAGAGAGTTTGATCTAAGTATAGAAGAAAATATAATCTCAATTAGCCTTATAGAAGCGCATTGCTTATTTTTATTATAAGATAAAATCTTGAAGAAAAGAATGATTCTTGTAATTTAATTCATACTTAATTAATATTAAACTTTGCGTATTCAAACGCACACTTTTAGTGTTTATGCGGGCAAAGAAATCAGCAATTTAATTATCTCATTGATTTTTTCCTTTAGTAAATTAAATATTCAATATAAAGTGTTGGTGAACTATTTTCTTGTTTTATTTTGCACTTATTTCACGAGAATTGATCGAAAATGATTTTAACTAAATGTTGATAAAAAATTAAGCATCACAATAAATTTGATTTAAATCTGTGTCGACATGATTCGCAAAGAAAATATCTACGCGTAATTGAATAAAGAAAAAGGTAAAAACCAAATTTTCCGAGAATGAAAGAATGGAGACAAAAATATGTTCGCACCAAATTAATTTATTGTCGCGTTTAAAGCGATAAATGTCAACCAATCTGAATTTATTTTCATTTATTCTCAAAGAACAAATGAGCTGAATTCACTCACCTTTAATCGTCTTTACTTTACAGCATTAGGCGCTGAAAATAAAAGAATCTTAGCCGCATACATTCGAAGAACAAAAGCACAAAAATTGTTTCTTGTGAAAAACGGTGAAATAAAGAGAAAATTACTGTACTACACCCGAAACAAAATGTTTATTACTGCATAAATGATACTTCGATGCTATAATTACTTTATTGTTTCGGTAATTGTACAACAATAAGCATAAAAAAAGGTTGAGTTCGCGTTGAAGAACACTTTATGTATTTAAAACTTTTTTTGTTCAAAGTTGATCAAATGTCTTATTAATATAGTCTTATTAACAATCTTATTAAGATGCAAATCGTTCATTTTTTTCGAGCATATGAAGTAATAAAGTTGAAAAATGTTGATCTCTCATTATTTAATGGTGGATAGAAAAAATTTACATACATAAAGCATACTCATTGAGAGGTTAAACTTTGTTATGTCCATGGTAGTATGCAGTGTCGAAGTAAAAATTATTCCACATTTTTATCAACCTCACATTTTTAGAGTCTTAAACAAAAAATTAAAATATTCAAATCGTTAAATTAAGTCAAAAATAAAAGAAATAAAGAAATAATTTGCGTGATCCTTGAATATCAATCAATATGTTGTATAAAATTTAAAATGCTGGATTATTTTTTATTTGAAAAAAATAAATTAACAATTTCACTTTCTAGATAAGATTATTAGAAAGCGAATGACTTTTTCAACGCTTTTTTTGTTTGAAAATTCTAATAAATGTTAATAATACGTATGAATAATAAAGAATATGACAATGATTGAGTCAGTTTCAAAGATAAATAACTAACAAGATCGAAGTTAAGTTTTAAAAATATTCAAAAATTATATCATTTTGATCTTTTTTGAATTATAAATATGCTCTCTCTATCGAAATGGTGATCATTAAAATAATTGAAATTAAAATTGAAATCTATTTTTCTTTATGGAAATACATAACATGTTGTTTTCCTTTATTATTTACATATTATGAGAAATGTTTTTCACATAAAGATAAAAAATTACAGTCAAAGATTCTTTGTCTTATATCTTTTGGNAGATTATTAAACAATTTAATAGATTGACTAAGAGCATTTTTTCACATAGCTTAATTCTAGAGTAAATAGTATTAATTAATAAACCAGGCCTTGTGTCTTTAATCGATATGAGATTTGTAATACTTGCATCAATTAATAATGAATAAGAAGAAGAGCAAAAGCTTTCACTAAAATCCAGCGTGAAATTAGACAGTTTTTGGCTTAATCCATTAGTCCTTTGCACAGTAATAATCAACATTAGATAAAGTTTATAGGCATACTCTTAAGAATTTTTTGAGTCATTCTTAAAAAATAAAGCTTATGCTGCTGAGAAATTTACTAATGAAGTTGATTAGATTATCAATTTATTTTATTCGTTATGAAAAATAATTAATCCTTATTTTGCTTTGAATAGTATTCAAACAAGGGGACGAAGCCATTAATTGGTATGCAGTTATTTCTGGTTCTTTGGATGTGCAAGTATCTCACTCTGGTCGACAAAAGGTATTTACGTTTTCTCAATGGTTTCATTTTTGCGTTAAGGTAAATAAGATTGACTGCTTAGCAACAGTCAAATAAAGTTTTTTGTTTTCTCATGCTTTTATCTTTCGTCTTTCACTGACTTTTTGAGTACAATCTGTGAGAAGTCGGACAAATGATCGCATGCATTTTATATTCTTCGGCTTCTTTGACATATGAAAGCATTGGTTGTAAGTGAATCTAACTTTTTAATGTTTGTTTCAGTAAAAGTGGAATATAACTTTGAAAATTACAAGTAAAAAAAAAATTACAAAATACTTTTTTCCAATCAATTTAAAACACTTACTTAAATATTAGCACAAACAAATACTCTCCACAGGTGTCCTCTTGTTTTGCCCATTCTTCTTTCGCCTACTCTTGTTGCACCTACTGTTATTACAAGTAGAATAAGTTTAATAAACTGAAACTCAATTAAATTTGTATTAGGGATAGAAATGTCCCAAAAATTCGTAGTCGTAACTGGAAAGTGAACGTTTACAGTTGAACGGATACAACAGGGAGCGGAATGTAATGTCCCTAACTTTTTTTACCCATTACATTGCATTGCATTGCAACAATAACAGTCATGATAATCAAACTAATTGAAAAGTTAAAAACGTATAAAGAAACTTAGTTATTCGATAAATGTCAAATCTTGATAATAAAATTTTTGTGAATTTAAAAAACAAGCGCTGACAACTTCGACATTTTTGAAAATCATAACCTTTTTACTCTAATAGTCTTATGGTCGTTTTGAAACTGAATGGTACCGGTCTGAAACCGTTTCTTTCCTTAATCTTATAAAAAGTTTATTAATTTTTTAAATATCATATGGTGTTATTTTTAATTTTTTTTATCAAACTAAATTTAATTTTTTCTATAAAAGTTTGAAAACAATAGTTTGTATTTTATTTAAATATTAAATTATTAAACTAATATTTCGAGAGATAGTTTATTAAACTTATTTTACTTTTAATAACAGTAGGCGAAAAAAGAGTAGACGAAAAAAGTAGGCAAAACAAGGGGCAACCCTTGATAAATCGTAGCGAAAATTTAGATTTAATGAGAAAAAATAACAAACATACGTTGCCCGTCAAAAAAGCGCCACTTTTGTTTTCGGCTGCCATTTTAGTCCCATTACAGTCGTGTGCACACTTAAGCAAACAAAAAAGAAGCCACTAGTCAGTCTGTCAGCGACTTGTTGGTCCCTTTGCAACTTCTCTGTTCAAATCATGTGTCCGGCTACTATTTTGTTTTATTTACTGAATTCTGGTTAAACGTATTCAATAGGTGCTTGTTAGATTACTTTTTCTGGAGCTTTTCTAATGACCAAATTGAATAGATTTATTGAAAAAGAGTGTCTCAAACTATAACCACGTATTTATGTGTGAGTTTTTGTATTGTGTTTGTTATTTTTTTGAGTTCAGGAAAAGTTTAATCTCATCAAAGCGTAAAATTTTTTAAATTCAAAAGTTCTCGTACTTTAGAATTTTCCACTTTTTAAAACTTTTTTAACCTAACCTAACCTAACCTTCAAGAATCAATAAATTATTCTTTAATCTTGCATAAAATTTAAACTTGTAGTTTAAAAAAATTAATGAAATTCATGAAAACATTAAATTTTTGCCATTTTGTATACTTCATGTGATTGTTTTGTATGTTTATTCTGAATGCTTTGAATAGATTCACAAAGTATTAAAAGTTTTTTCTTTTAATTCATTAAAGTTTCTTTCACATCAAAAAACAAAAACTTATTCTCTGCTATAAGGCTATAAATTTGTAAATTTTTTTGCTAAATTTTCGAAATTTTACTTAAAAAATCTGCACGATTTAATGAAATATATTTTAGATTTGATTGAGTTACTTGAAAATTACGTATTAGGTAGATTTTTTAATCATTTGAATATTAAAGGAAAAAAATTAAAGTTCCTTGAAATGAATAAATGTTCATATTTCAAAAAAGGTTAAAGGATTTGTTAAGTTTTGCTAAAAATATAATAAACATATTGATTATATAGCTTGTGTTTCGTTGGTATAGAGAAAAGTAACCCGAACACATTCATAGTGAGACCGTACCAGCCTACACAAGTGCAACTTTTTCAAAATAAGTTTTTCACTTATTGTTTAATCTTCAGAGTGTTTATAAAAATAGCTAGCTCTTCAAAAATTTTTAACGGTCGAATTACAAAAATTCAAAGTTGATCTGTATTTGCATAATTGTTGTTTTTATATGACTTACTAGTTAGTTATCAAATCAAATGATTGCTTCTGTTTGATTCACTTGGTTACGATTTTTTATACCGCGATCGCAAAAAAGCTTCTTTTTTTACATTTTGGCCTGTATCTAGTTAATGCAACTTGCGAATCTTTTGGTGCCATTGAGACTTTTGGTCTGAATCTCAGAGGTTGCTTGACACGCTATTTCATCTATATACACAAATGAGCACCCTTCTTTAAGAATCGGTTTACCATTTCATAAATTTTTCCCCTGTAAAACTAGATGCGCGATTCATATTTTTTTGTCAAGGATTGTATAGAATATTGAATGAAAAGTCAATAAGTTTTTTTACTTAAAGAACTTCGTGCGAGCGGATGCAATCGAGTAGAAATTCAATTGTTTTAAACAAATTCAATTGATTGTATGTACTTTTAGTTTGTTTCTCTGCGAAAAGAAGTGAAAAAGCGAGAATCGAAATGATTGCAAGATGAAATTCTTGTTTCGTTTTCTAATGCTAGTGAGAGAAAAGCAAAGCTTCGCTTCTTTTTTAAGACAGCGTCGAACGTTTGCATTGAGTATTTCGTTATTTTTGTTGTTGTTTGACAATAAAAAAAGAGACAAAAGTACTTTACTTATAGTTGGTTTACGCGAAGATAACGAGATTTCAAAAAGTGCTCTTGAAATAGAACTTTCAATGCCTAAGAATGCAAAACAATTCGGAAAGAATGAGGAGTGTTACACAAAGAAGAAGCCTGCGAGCAAGTCTATTTTCGACCGAGAGTAAAGCCTTCGAAGTGAAAGATCGATAACTGGAGCACATGTGATGCTAGCAACAAGTAACTAAAAAACAACACGGATTTAAGCAACCATTGTTTATAAAATATTAACTAACCTGATAATTAGAGCATTCTCGGCATTTGCGAAAAGAATTTATTCGTCTGTTCTAGGCTTCTTCTATGTTCTTTCTATGTTTTCTTCAGCTGCTAGTCTTACTCTCATGTCGTGATCAGTATTCGAATTGAACCTTACAAAGTTTTTAATTAAAAAAGAAATTTAAGCTGAGGCTGAAGCTAACAAGCTTTAATTTCACAACGCTTACTACTCAAACTGAAGCAGCGAATGATTTGTATAAAAAAATCATAGACAAATGAATTCTAATTAGTTTTTTTTACATTTTCGAAAGATCGATAAATCCAAGAAGAAAACATATTCCAATAAAGTTTTGTTAACTTTCACATGTAAGAATAATTGTATCTAAAACTTTTTATTTTAATTGTGCGTTTTTTCGCTCCTAAGTCAAGTTTTAATTTAACGCAATATCTTTTAATTAATCTCAATCGAATATGACGTATCTAAGTCATAATTCAAGTCAATGCATCTTTTCGGTGCTTAAATTATTCTCGCTGAACCTAAGCTGCGCACAAATTTCACTGAAATTAATCAAATAAATGCTGAAATGTGAATTTTCCTAAGAATGGATGGGGAATTTAAAACCACAGGCGCTCTCTTTTCTGCAATTGTTCTGAAAAATAATTTGAAAATTGATGTTTACATTTATCTTAAAAAATCATTCGTTTCATTTATTTAAATATAGAATTTTTGAAAAAGACGTCAAATTTTTCAAAAATTTTATTTCCAAATTCAAAAAATAAAATAAATTAGTTTTATCATTTTCTATTGCTTGCTTTCAAAAAGTAAGTGGTTTATCAAAATTTTTTTCACACTATTAATTGATTTTATTCAATATATCGAACAGAAATTTTCTCAAAATAAATTCGCCATTTTAATAAGCTTTCAAATTTCAAGACTATTTACAAAAACTAATTCTAGCATTCAACTTCAAAAGTATGAATCTGAAAAA
>NCKU01005192.1:0-10610 GCA_003675995.1 Dinothrombium tinctorium
AATATTGCAAAAATCTTTGTAAATATGAAAAGCTTTGAGTTTTATGATTATCTATGAATTGTTTAGTTTTAAAATAAGTCGAAATATTTATTCGTGTCAAAATTAAAAATTTTTCAACTGCTATCGATTATTTGTTACCAGCAATTTCTAAATGGCTCAACGTTTATTCATAGTTTTATCTTTTTTCATCTCTTAATTATTAAAAAATTTTTATTAAAAAAAATGAGTGTAGAGAAAAATTTAAGAAAATATTTTTTAAACTCTAATAAGTAATAAAAAATGAAAATTTATGACAGTTTTTTTTGTAAACGTTTTAAAAATATTTTGCAGTGACTATTCGTCTAGCAACATTTTACGAAGCGGCGAAAAATGAAGGCAGCGAATCGCGAATTCAGTGCACATAGATACTTTATTTCAAGCTTTTTTAAGCCTATTTTAAAATATTTTTGAATAAACAAAATACTGTGTACTAGCGTGATCATAAAAAAAGTTCATTTTACTTTTACTAAAAGCATAGCTCATTGCTATGCAAAACATCATAATTTATATCAAAATGCATATTTACATTAATAGCAGGTGATGACGTTTTTGCAATGCAGTTCAAGTAAAATGTACTTCTTTAGGATCACAGTAGCACAAGAAATGCTTCAATTGCTACTGATGCAAATTTTATTTCTTTGAAACTTTTCTTATGCATTTATTTCAGTGAACTTATTTCACAAAGGCTTATATTGCATTGCAAAAGAGCTTATATGATGAATATATTGCATCGAATGAAAAGCGATGAATACAAATATATACAAGGAAATATTAAATTTTAAAAAGAGACCGCTGATGCAAAACTTCTAGCTCTTCTCTTCTTTAAATAAATTATATACTCGTTTCAATCGATTTTTTCAAAAGTGTTTGTTGCTCTGAATGATCAATTTTTGCTGTTCCATTTTGCTGCTTGCCTACTTCGGCGATGTGTCCATTCATTTTGTGATTATTACGATTGTTTGCTTTAATCTGAAATTTGATTTAAAAAGTTTTTTTACTATTTTGAAGTAAGAATAAAGATATTGACGTGTAAAAGATGTTGCTAAGTATTTTTTCAGTTATTTGCATTCTTTACTTACTTTGCTTAACAAGCTGTGAATGAGAATGAAACAGGTGATAAAAACGAAGAAGCCTCCGAAAGCGAGAAAAGAAAAATTGAGAATTTTGAAGAAAGCGATCTTTTCGTGAACCAGCGAGCGGTAAATTGCAGCTAAATTTTCATCGATTGTCGCTGACTATAAATTAAGTTTTCAAATTAGAAAAGAACAAAAAAAAAATCGTTTGTAATTACTTCCTCTATCCACATGATAGGATAGATTCCATTCTTGAACATTCTTAGCGATCTATTTTATTTGAAAATATTAATTTTTTAAATTCTCATCTTTAAAAATATTTTATTTACTTTATATTGTACGATTGAAAATAAACATTGAGTTGAATTCTCGACGCACCACTTACAACAAGACCAGTCAACTGAATTGTCAAATTATAAATTTGTAAAGTGTGCTGATGCACGAGTACGCTTACCGGATCAACATTGATAAATGTTTCGTGTTCACTTTTAGACGAATTCATTTCGCGAAAATATTTTGCGAACTTCTCGCTCGTAGCGTAAAAATGAGGCATCGATAAAATCAATGGTAGCTCGTCATTGCATTCTGCCAAGTTCAAAAGCGCTTTCTCCTCGCAAATATCAACACCAGCGTTCGCCTTTACTTTATCGCACAATTCTCGCTTTGTTGAATTACTCAATCCAAAAACCTCTTCCGAAAGAGAATATTTAAAAGCTTTTATTCCACGCACATTTGTTATTTTTTGATAAACAAAATCTAACCGCCTTTAAAGTTTAAACAATGTTAAGTAATCAAAAAGAGAGAAAAAAGCCGAACTGAATACCTATTCATAAGAGGATTGAATACAGTCAGTTTCTCGTTTGACGCAATCAGAGGATGAAAAATTGTTCCATCTGTGCTGTTGCTTTTGTCTAATCCTTTGCCATCATTACAGTTCATTTGACTTTTGAGAGATTTAAATGAATTTTTCATTAGATTTTAAAAATAAAAATCTTACCGCTCATTACGGTAAGAGTGAACTTTTGCAATATTTTCAATGCGATCACTACCCGTGTGTACAGTCCACTTTCCATCGCTGGTATTATTTGCCTATTGAAGTGGATAAAATTTAATTGAATAAATTTATTATGAAAGGGTTTTTCTAACATATGCAAGACACACACACCCTTTTTACAAAAATTTATTTACTTGATCTTTCCTGTTTACATTTATTAACAAATTACATAAAAAATGGGAAAATTAATTGAATATGAAAAATAAGGTAAAACCAGTAATTAAGATATTTCAAAGATTTTTTGTACATTTAGCAACTAAAATGGCTTTAAAAGTTGAAAGAAAATTTTTAGTTTACGGTAACTAATAAAAACTTGAAGGAAACAAATTGTTGTTTGTGTCATTACGGCTTCTCTTTTCAATGTAGCACTGCGTAAATGAAATGTTCGTTTTCTTTCCTCTTATTCAACTGTTTTCTAAATTTTTTCATTTAATTTTTCTTAATTCACTCATTATTTTAGCAAGAAAAATTGCCGAATAAATTATGCTTTATTAATAATAAAAAATTAAATTTAATTTTTAAATACTTTTGACGAGAAATTTAAAATTTTTTTAAGTAACTAACTAGTAAAACAAATCAAATCGTTCACTTACATCTTTGAAAAATGCAAATTTTCCATCATCGAAAGGTAATTGAATTTTCAATGAAAATTGACTTGAAATTGGAGTGATGAAATCGATGAATTCGGGTTTATAGCCTTCGAACAACAATTCGCCCACTGTTTTGGTCACGAATAAGCTTTCTTTAAATTGAACCAGCACACCATTGACTAACCGACTTGTTAATTGCTCGACCGATAATTTCGATGCTCGATCCATAACTGCCGAAACAATAAACTTTTAAACATTGTTTAGTATCAAAAAAGAGGAAAACGTGCATCACTTACGATCACAGGAAAATTAACAATTGTGATGGCATCGGTCAAATTACCGTTGCTTTTTTGCTCGTCAAAATAATAAATGCGATGTTGTTCGTACGAAACCAGCGTTTCATCATCATTCCATTTTATCGATCGTCTCTCGATTCGAGTAAGAAAAGCGTAAGGTCCTCTCTCTTCGAACACCGGCTTACTGCCTCTTAAAGTTTCATTTAAATTTTTAAGCGTAAAAAATGTATAACGCGAGTAAATAGGCGCTTCGTTTGTTGACCATTTTTTCACAATCATTGAACCATTGAGAAGAGGCAAATACTGAAAAACGAGATTTTTTTTTTTAAAAAAAAGCGATCTCAATACTCACTTTGAATATATTTATAACTTGACACTTATATTCAACTTACCTGTTTTAGCTGCGAGTGAATGAATTTAGTAATTAAATTTTGCGAGAAAAACGCGATCAAAAGCAAAATTATACCTAAAAACGTGAAACAAAGCGAGACAATCTTTTTACGATTCATTTTCTAGTGAAAAAAATTTACAAAGTTGTTTTTACTTTATTTCTGTTCTTAAAACGAAACTTTTAGAACAAATAAGTTCAGATTAAAAACTTATATAAAATATTAATAAACTTTGATTTGAAAATCATCTTTGAAATCAAAAATTAAAATTTACATTTTAAAGTAAAAATTGAGTTTCAAATAACAAAGAATCGTTAGAAAGTATCTATGCAACTGCTCTCTCTCTCTCTCTCGCTTTCTCTCGCTATCTCTTTTCCTTTAAGAATTAATAAGCACATCAATAAAACTAGAAAACGTCACTTGTTTCTCAAAATATAATTTCGCCCCGGGCATTATTCTTTTTCTCTTTAGTTTCGTTTAAATTTTTTGTAGATATTAATGAATCGCAAATAACTTTTGTAATTGCTCATCTACGTAAATAGTGTGACATTAAAAAAAAAAAAGCTTGACGATCACTTGTCGAAATACTAAATCACGTATATCCTCAGATTATATGCCATGGCATTATAGTGTGCGGTTCTGCCACCCATCGCTATACCTCGACGTTTAGTGCCATGGTAACCTTTATTTTCTATGGGACTGTTGCCAGTGGCAAAAAGCTTTTTTTTCATTTTCAAGCAAATTGTACTCCACTCGAGGCATACGTAGTCCATGGCATATTACGTTATTAAAAAATTTTTTTTCGAAAAACAGAATAATTGACAATTTAATAACGCTTAGCAATAATATAATAAAGATGAATTTTCTTTTTACTCACAATGCTTGAAGCTTATTAAGACTTGACAAATAATAAAGTAAAGCCCTTGATTTTTTATATTTATATTGTTAAGAGCTTAAATATTACTTAAATATTAGCGTATATTCTAGAAATTTCTAAGGCTTTCCTTAACATAAACACTTTTTAATAAACTTACACATGTAAAAATAAAGAGAAAAAAAAATTTAATATTCAATTTCTTATTTTTTCCTAGAATATCGCATGAATATGACATATTCACTTGACATAAGTGATTATTGATTATTTCAAAAACTTTAAAGAACTAATAAATTTTAAAATAAAAAGAATCTGAAGTACACATTTCAACATTTCACTTTTTAAATTAATTTTTTGAGCTTTTTTCAGCAAAAGCAAACTTATTTGCTTAACGAGAATTTGTTCGAGTTCACCACTTGAGTTAATTTCTTAAGAATTACCACGAAAAATGATAGTGAAATACTTGAGATATTGTGAGCCGAGATAATTTTGTAATAAATATAAATTCGTGAAAACAAATGACACACAAGTGAAATTTTCTCGACTAAAGCTTTCGTATTGAGTTGCTAAGATGAATGCTTTCATTTACCTTTTTATCTTGTTCGTTTTTGTCAAAAGTAGAGTTTTATCTTTTAATTTTTTGAATTAATTAATTTTTTCAAATTATTTTTTTTTAGATGAAATTGAAGCCTCAGTGAAAATTGAAAGTGAGCAGATCGAAGCAAATTTGGGCAGAAATGTTGTCTTGAATTGTTCGCTGAGTACTAATCAGACTATGAATTCGACAAATCACATAGAATGGCGCTTCAATGGTCAAGAAATGAAAGTTGAAGGAGATAAAAAAGTTCTAAGAATACAAAAGTTCGACACTGAAAACGATGGTATTTACGAATGCGAAGTGAACAATATTGAGGCTAACAAGCTGCTCACGAAGAAATTTTTTGTTGCCCATAAATCAGCACCGAAGTCAACGCTTTCTCTTTTGCGTCGTCAATCAAATTCGGATGTTCAAAGTCTACAAATTGTTTGTGAGGTAAGTGGATGGCCATTTCCTTTGGTTCTTTTGCTCAAAGATAGAAAACAGTTGAATATTCTCGATGAAGAAACTATACAAATCAATCATATAAAGTATTCTTATGAAATGAATTTGACTGCTGAAGATCCTCTCGCATTGTACACATGTAACGCGATTAATAAGCTCGGGAATCATTCGAGTCGCATGAATGTTGTTTCGTCTCTTCCCTCGAAGCCGCAGATTTATCGGGTGAACGATTTCAGTGTTGTTAAATTCTTCGGAAAAACACTTGGATTTCGACCATCAACGTCAGAATGCAGTGAAATCGAAGTCATTAATATAGCCCCAATGGTAAACTATAAGATCGTATTTCAGCGAATTGACTTATTAGCTAAGGATACTCTAATTAATATCTCACAACCGAGCGAATTTTTCTTCGCATTTGATTCGATGAACGAACACGACTTTTACGATAAGCATCAAGGTTTCAGATTCTCAGAACGTTCGCTTAATCTTAAAATGAACAGCGTTTACAATATCAGAGTATCGGTTTCGAATGTCAAAGGTTACAGCGATTACAGCGATTGGTACACGTATGTGACAACTCATATTTGCGGTAATGATGTCCGAATGATGTTTGACGGAGTGAATTTAGCGTCGCACGAAAATTATGGAAAAAGTCGAAATGTGCATCCGAAAAATTACACTTGCTCTTCTCGAATTTCGACCAGCAGTGGAAACAAAATTTGCGTTCGAATGACTCGTGAAGTTTGCAATTTGCAAACACTCACCTTGCACGATAATAGTGACGAAAGTTCACTTATTTTGAGACCCGATTGCGGCGATGAGCGGCCCGTTATCTGTTCAGCGTCCGAAAGCGTTCATGTTCATTACGATTCGCCGAAAGAAAGTTTCGGTTTTTATCTGAATTTTTTCCTTAAAAATAAATCGAGCTTAACTTCGCAATGTCGCTGATGTAAAAAAAAAAAACTGAAGATAAATAAAAATAATTCAAACACTTGAATTTTCAAAGTCAATACATTGCGAAATCGACTTGTTGTCTCTCGAAATGTTAATGACATTCAATTAATCGCATTTTAAAAAAATGAAATCGAATATAAACAACTTTAAGTTGCATAATTTAAAATTCTTTCGTTTCGATGCAAAGAACTTTAACTTTGTTTGAAGTTATGCATTTTTTGGGCTAAATATTTATTAAGATAAAAATTTAACGTTTGAAGACATTTTTACGATTATCGATTTTTAAACTGACTGATTAAAATGAAAGCTGAATTAAAACTAAGATTCATTTGAAAATACTCAATGATTGAAAATCCTACTTTTTAATTAATTGACTAATTTTAAAAAGATTAAGAAGATAATTAAGAGAAAAAAATTAATTTTTTTCACCTCTATAGTATTTATAGTATTTTATGGATTAAATGTGAAACTTTCATTCATTATTCATTATGATTTACTAGAAAATTTTTTGTTCGGGAGCTTCATAGGAAATTAGAAAAAATCAATTTACTTGCTTTAAATTTTGAATTATCCATATTTGACATAATTAAAACAAACAAAAATTAATTTTTTCACCTACGCCATATTTGTATTATTATATTGCATTATCGTAGGCTTAAATGAGAAACTTTCATTATTTTTTTTTTGTAATTTACTAAAAATATTTTGATCGCGAGCTTCATAGGAAATTAGAAAAATCAAATTTCTTACTTTCAATTTTGAAATAACTCACGGCTGAGATAAATGAGATGATAAAATCAATTTTTTTTTCTCACTCCCACAGTATTTGTAATATTTTATGACTAAAATCGTAAAACTTTTCATTCATTGTTTATCGTTATTCACTTGAAAATGTTTTTAATTGTGTATTTCACAGGAAATTGGAAAAAATCAAGCTTTTGCTCATTTTTTTCAAAAAAATCCCATCAAATCATTTACTATTTGATTTACTTCATGAAAAAAAGTCATCAATTTGAATTATCGTTGAAAATCACAGTGATAACAAATTCATTCAATAATTTACTGACTTTAGTTAATTTTAAAAAAGTGACTATTCACATCTTTTGGCCTTATTTTTTCTATAGTTTCGTTTCAAACTTAAATTTAAATTTAAGAATATTTTAATAAATTAAAGTTTCAAATTTTTTATCGTCTCTAGAAGTTAATTTCTTATGTTCAATTCATTCGATTTAAAAAATTGTTTTAAACTCTTATTTATCAGTTAAAATTTTTAAATTAGTCGGTATTAGTTTCATTTTGAAGAGGCTATAAAAAAGATAGGCAACAGATGTTAAATTCAAACTCCATAAATTAGTATTTAAAATTCAAAATAGCGGCAAAGTGCAGTAAAGATGGTTTATTTGAGTAAAAATTCAAATTTAGTAGTAGTAAAAAAAAGCTGAATCGCTTTGAAAATCTAGCAAATGTTAAAAGCATTTGGAAATACTTTTTTGTAGAAACTAACAAAAATTTGAGTAAATTTCACAATTTTACAATAGTAAAATGCGATTAATAATTTGCAAAATCATCTTAAAGTTTTGTGAAGAGAGAAATATGACGTCAATAGAATATTTTGGAATATCTTTCGAATAAAAGAACTCAAGAAGTTGAAAATGAGCGAAAAAAGATAAATTTCTTATGAATCAAAAGCCATTGTGCAACCTAACTGGGAAGAAAATTAACGGAGTCGACTGGAATGCAATTCTAAAAGGCAGAGTTTCTAATTCTTTTCTCTTGTATTACAACTTTTGTAATCATATTATGAAATTATTAAAATTAAATTTTTTAACCACTTTTGATATGATTGAAACAGAAAAATGCGTCGATATTATCATTTGACAAGCGAGAACTTACAATCATAAGAAATGTGTTCAATTTCTTCAGATTTTATAAAATTTCACACACAAAGTTCTTGATGTAGAGTTGTAGAACCTACCTTTCAATGATTGAGAAAATGCACTTGAATAAAGTCACTTGAGTGCGAATTTCAAAGATAAGTAAATGAAAAAAAAATAATTTTTTCATGCTGCGTACTGACGTATCGGCGGCTTACTTTTTGTTTTTAATTACCAGGGAAGAAATGAATCGAAGAAAAATAGAAATAAAAAAACAAATTACTTCATCMACATTTKTATTATTTAGGCTGCTTCATTAACTATTGGCAGCGTGATTGAATTTCTCTTTTTTATTAATTCTCTATTGATCCTAGTGGAGATTAATTAGAACTTAATAAAAATAAAATATTTTGTTTACCTTTAGCTATTTTATGAAGCAAAAAATGAGAAAAGTGCTTCCTGAGTAAATATCATTTGACGAAATGAGCTTGAATTTCGATATTAAGCGTTATTAAAGATATGAGCTTTTGAAAGTGTGTTGAAGTGTTCGTTATTTTGGGGCACTGCTCCAAAGTTTAACGATGCCAAAAGTTTAAGCGATTTTCTTTGTTGAAATAAAATTTGAATTAAATAAATGTCAACTTTTCAGACTTCCATAAAAAAGTTTTTATTTCATTCACTTATTACTTTTAAAATGATAATTAAGTCAACTTAAATTTTAATTTTCTAGAAAAAGTTTTTTATCTTTTTGAAGGTTTAAAGTTTATTATGAAAAATGAGTTTTAAGTACCATCAATCTTATAAAAAGCAAATTACTTATATAATAAGGAATCAAACTGTTTTTCCTTTCATATTTTCATACTCACAGATATTAATATGAACAGTTATTGAACATCTCCTCATGCTTTGCTCACACTTGATTCGCGCACTCTCTTATTTAGCGTAATAATGTCGATGAAACTTTTTACGTTAAACAATGAATAAAAAATTTTTCTCTCTAAAGAATTTTTTGTTTTGCTTTTATAGATCCGAATCAGCATTAAATTTTTCGAATATGTCGACAGTATTTCATAACAATTGCTTCTGCGAGAGTAATATTTGTTAATTGTCTTTTGTAACCTAATTTATTTTTAATAATTACTTTTTAATATAAAAATTTCTTTTTACTTAATTTCAAAATTTTTTCTATTATTCTATTGTAGAAAACAATTATAAGAGTAAATTATGTTTATTGCAAGCGAAGTTAGCTGAAACTAAAAGCTATGCGAAAACATTGCATTCCTCTGATCTCAATTTCTGTTTGTTTAAGCGTAAATCTTAGACTATGTAGCATAGGTACAAGTTTCTCACAAGGGAAGGTTTTCGATTGTCCCTCACAATCTTTAGTGAAACTTTTTTACATATTTTAGGGGATGGAAAAAAATGACAACATTATGAATCCCTTTACGATTTAAATTTTAAATTTTTAATCATGCAAAAATTAACATTCGCTAAACAACAAATTAACTAAATATTCTGCTTAGAATACAAAGTATGCGATGTTTTGTAAAAGTGTAAAATAAAAACTGTGCTCTCTCAAGTTCATAAATTTTAATTATATTTATAGTGATTTCATAATGAAAAAGTAAAGAAGATTATATGAGAGAAATTTTTCTATTTAAATCACATCTTTTAAATTTTTTAAAACACCTTTTAACGAACGAATCTTTGTTTAAAAACTTTTGCTGTCAATGTTCGTTTCAAATTTAATTTTTCTAAAATTAAATTCTAACTCAAAATCACATAAATAGAGGAAAACATAGTAAACGCAATCAATATATTAAATGTCATTTGTATTTATTTAATCAAAATACTTTTACTGTGAAACTTAATTTAAAAAATTAAATTTGAAACAAAAAAATTCTTTTTCGTTTACATTCAAACTATTTTCAATAATAATAAATTTAAATTTTTTATTCGATTCTTTTTCAATCACAAAATCACGAAGAATAATTTTTGTTTCAAATATAGATTTCAAGATAAAATTTCAAATCAGAATCTCAAAAATACGAATTAAAATAATAAATTCAAGGAATTTCTTATATGATATAAAACCTGTCCAAACTGGACTTGCACAAATTTTTAATCATTGATATTTTTTGTTAACGGTGCAACCAAGGAACCATAAATATATTATTTAAATAAACAATTATTAACTAATTGATTAAAATATTTTTAAACAAAACTATTGGTTTCTTCATGTAAAAAATTAAATTTTTTAAAATAAGGTTAGTAATGATTTTGTCCATTGATTTTTGTCAATTCAATTATGATTTTCTTCTAAATATGAGCTGCATTAGCAATTATTTTTTCATTTTTTATTAAGACTCATTAAGCCATTTTATATAAAAAAGAAAAGTTAAATGTTGACGTTTTAAAGGACCTT
>NCKU01005193.1:0-10610 GCA_003675995.1 Dinothrombium tinctorium
AATGCGCGACACTCAATAAGCGGTGTGGCAAAGCTATTAAAAAAGATAGATTTGAACGAAGAAATAAATAATAAAATAATACCAAGTCGTAAACGAACTGCTTTAATATTGCAAAATATAAATTTCATTAGAAATGAGTTGAAAAAATCGTGTTCGAGAAGAAAATCAAAACTTAATTTCTTTAATCTTTCATTTCGTTCATTTCGATCAAAATTTTAAATTTCAAACTAAAACTTTTCACGAACATTTTTGATTTGAATGCGCTTCACCACATTCATAAATCTTTCATTGTTAGAGCTTTTTGTATTTAACATTCATGCTCGTGTGCAAAAAACCATTGTTAATTGACTCAAAAAATTCAATGATTTTCCTATGGAAGCGTTTTCTGCCTAAATTTAATCTTTAGTACCGCTAAAATGACATTAATTTACAACTTAAATGAATAACATTCAAACATAAGAAAGGTAGATCTTTGTTTTCGTGAAAAATCGAGTTTTTTTCGATTTGTCGTTTGAAAGTTATTTAAGGTTTAATTTTGTATCACTTACTTTTTGAACGCTCTGTATATATTTGTCAATGATTTCAATTTTTTCTGAAAATATTCAAATTAATGTTTACATTAAATTTTAATTCATTGTTTAAAAACATGAACGAATAAAAAATTGTAGATAAATATCGTTGAAAAGTGACAAAAAAGAAACGATTGAATTTGTGCTCGAAAATGCAAACTTCGGCAGCTTTGCTATAGCGTTCGGCGTATTACTAATTATTTTTTTATTATAGGCATTTAAGTAGTATTGAGAACGAAGACAATGTTTTGAATGTGATAGATAAAAAGTTCTTGCTATTACCATCTCTCGTTTTCTTGCTTCTCTTCAGTAAATAAACATGAATTGAAAAAATAATTTCACATTATTAATGATAAACTTTAATTAAAATAGAATTTGTGTAAACATGATTAATTAATAGTACAAAATAAAAGAATTTGAATTATTTCATGACCTATGCATGAACATATTTTTGATTTTTTTTTATTCTCTTGAATAAAAAATGTTTACCTTTTTTAAAATCAGACTTTATCAAACATTGTTTAAATAATTAGTTTTTTATTTTAATTTTAAATTTATCGAGTTATTGAATTAATACATTAAGTTTTTTAAAAGTTATTAATGTTTATCGAAAGGACAAAACTTGTTCTGCACTGTGAAAATTTTTTGGAATCCTATCACAACTTATATTAAAATAAAATCTTAACAAGCAACGATTTTGTAAAAATTTTAATAATTTTGAATTAACGATATTATTGATTTCAAATTTTAAGTTCGAAAACGAGGTTTTGGGAAAATATTCAAAGCGAATCCATTGCGGCGTAGAGAGCCATTTTCGTTACTATCATATTTCAAATACAAATTTTTGTTTGTCGAACAAACTTCTGCAAAGACGCTGCACTTATAATTTATTACGCGCGCGTTTTCATTTGTACCATCGAAAAAAGTTAATGTTTTTAAATTACAAGCTTCATATTCCAGAATTTGAGCGCAAACCGTTTTGTTATTATCAGTCGAGAGTAAAGAATTGCATTTGATTTTTCTCGGACTATCATATTTCTGAAATGAATTTCCCGAAGTGTAATTTTCGTCAGAAATAACATATAATCCTTCAAAAACATTTGATACATTGTTGCCACAAACGTGTGGGGTTAAATAAGTGAATTGCTCACTGAATTCGCTCGTTCCCACTACGTTGCTCACTGCTGCTTTTATATTGTACACACTGTTTTGTTTCAAATTCAATGAAGCTGAAAATTCAAAACTTGACCACTTATTGTAATCATATTTCTCTTTATCTTTAAGATAATAAACAAATTCATCTGCATCAGACACATTTTTATAATCATTTCGATCTGATGAAAGTATCTCTGTAATTAAGAACTTTATGTGAGTGAGTGGAAACAAATATTCTAATTGATGTGCAGGAGTGAACCGCTTAAGAGGTTTAAGAGTAAAAGAATCACTATTATGAAATTGAAAAAAAGAGAGAATAGACCGAGAGATAATTGGTTTCGAAGGTGGTTTTGCGACTTATTCTAATGAGCTTTTGTGAACACCTAATTCATTGCGCGCTTCACAAGTGTATGTTCCAAGATCACGCTCAAAACTTATGCTGCTTAAATTTAAACTTATTGAATATTCTGTTAAGTTTAGGCCACGCACGGGTTTAGAGCTTTCAATTGTGTTTTTTACCAAATGACCATTTTTAGTAAGAGTCAATGCCGGTTGCGGTTCACCAATAGCCATGCACTTAACCTGCAATCCTTCCAATTGTGAACCTGAATATGAAGGTGCCAGCGATACGTAAGATTTGGGCGAAAAGTTTAAAAAGACGAAGAAACTTTTGCTTATTGGTCCACCAAATTTGTTGCTCGCTTCACATTTGTATGAACCCATATGATCAAAAGTCAGGTTCTTTATTTCAAGCACTTGTTGATCGCTTTTAATAAGTTCGTCTTTCGCTCGCCATTTGATGCTTGGTTTAGGATTTCCCAAAACTTTGCAGTCTAGTGCAATATCGCTACCCTCTTCAGAAATAATTGTTTCGGTTGTTTCAGAGACAAATGTTGGATGTACTATCGTAAATTTTGGTCGTTAGATTTTATAATTAAAATACGAAATTGCTTGTCTTACGTATTGCCGCGTTTAACTTTTTCATCATTTCATCTTTGAAATTTTTAATTTCATTTATAATTTCGATTTTCAGATTGTCAATTTTATAATCAACGCACTCCGAGTTTTCATTTGCTTGCACTTTTGAGGAAGTTAGCAGTGAGAAATGAAATGATGAAATGGTTTACCTTTAAAATTGTGAATAAGCATCAAAAACAAAAGCAGAAGATTCATTTTACTTCGAAAAATTAGAATATTCAATAAATTTGATATGGTGAAACATACAAAACAACTTTTGAAAATGATTCAAAATACTCATTTATGAGTTTAAATGCAATGTCAAGATAAACTCTCTTAAGATAATTTGAAGCAAACACTCGTAAAAATCTCAATAACTACGACTCAGGTAAAAAAGAAATGACGCTAAATACAAATTTTTTTTAATCGTGATTAGTGTTCCGAAAAGGCACTGAAATCTTGCTTACGTGAATCACGACTCGACGCGGAAAAATTCAACTCAATCACGGAATTCACGGCTCGATTGATTTTAGTGACTCGTGAGCGTGATTGAAGTCTAAACACTAATCTTGATTTAACATTTCGACTTGCAAACAAACTCGAAAAAAGCAATAGAAATGAAAAAATAAAACCATAAAACTTTCTTCATAATAAGTTTAGTTAATTTATTATAATTAATAAAACTTTTTGTTTAACGCAGAGGTGAGCCTAAGCGAACGATCCGCTTCTGTTGAAGGCCAAAGTAATCATAAGGCACGTAGAGGACTAGTACTGAATCATGTACACACCGGCACCGTGCCAACTACATTTCATATTTTATTATGTTCCGCAGATACACTCATGTGTCAATCTCTAATAGAGATTCTCTATGACAGGGAATTCATTATGTTCACCAGTGGATGGGTGATAAACTATTCGAAAGGTTAAAATTATAAAATTTTCGAGCCTCTTTCTTATTTCATTTGTTTTGAAAATAGAAATAATTCGAGACACCTACTAAAAAGTAAAAAATGAAATTTAGATATAGAATTTAAACAATAAAAAACGCAATTTATGACATGTATGTACGAATCACATCTTTGATCTCAACACGGCATATCGGACAATATCCGCCACCTTCTCTGTGCCATTGAAGAATTGCGCAATCATAGCACATAAATTGATGGCCACAGGCATATAGTGCACAATTTACGGGTTGTGTGAAGCAAATTTTACACTCTCCCAGATTTGAGGCTAAAAATGTAGTGTGAAGAGTGAATTGAATGAAAAGTTTTTATACTTACTGTCAGGTCTTTTCTCTTCACTTTTGCGCCGACGAATCGGAGATAATATCGTACGTGAAATTCTTTTAGACCAGTTAGGTCTAAAAATGCGACCCTGGTAGTCTTCAAATCTTAATTCTTCCAGCGATTTTGTAACATATTCTGGCATGCAAGTTATGCATTGATGTTTACCTAAAATTTCAGTTTCATTATCATCGATTCCATCAAGCTCTATTTCCTTTTCAGCCAAAGGATTGAATTCGACCACAGTTCCGATAGAATCTCGTGGAAAATCTTGCGGTGGACAAGAGTTGAGAGAAATGTTACAATCAAAACAAGGGATTGATGACTGCGCTGTGAATACAAATAGGCCAATGCGAGCTCCTCTTGATTGCGATAAGTAGTCTTCGTATCGCAATTCTTCAAACGATTTTGTTTCGTAATCTGGCATTACGCCGATGCTATGGTAAAAAATAGGAATGCTTTTCTGTGTTCCATTGCTAGTTGTGCAAGTATCCTCGGCGCGTATTGGCTGGAATTTAATTGGAGTTCCAAAGCAACGAGCGAATTTAATTTTAGGCGTAGGTCTGAAATTTGCTGTAGACAAGTTTGAAAGCGCCAAAGTTGAGCTTACAAAGTTAGAATTGTTCGTGGCTCCAAAAGAAAATGAGAATGAAGCATTTGATGCGGCAACAGAATGCGATACTTGTGAGCTTAACGCGTAACTGGTTGCAATTGAGGAGGCCGAGGGCGAGTGGAATGCATGATTAACGCCTCTAAATGCATCGAGCGATCGTTTGCGGTTAAAAACGCTAAAATCGCCTAAAAACAATGAGAAAAACAAAGATGATTTGCACAAACCTCGAACTGCTGTTTCGTTTGTTTTGCATCATTAAATTGCGTCATTAAAAGCAACAGTTAGCTTGTCGAAACTTAAATGACTGCATACATTCTACAGTAACGATGAAAATATTTGCTTTATTATGCATGCGCTAGTAAAAAAAGTATTTCCTATCGCCACTATACTAGCTACAATTACAGATTGTTTTGTCAAACAGTTAGAATTACAATTAGATTACAATTAGAATAGGTTTCTGCTAATGCATTCAGCGCAAATTTTGTTTATTTAAGATTAAATATCGAAGTTTCGACTTTCATGATTTCATTATGTTCTTAAAATTTGATGCAAAACAAAGAGTTTACTTGAATTAAAATCATTATTATGAGAAATTCGACGCATTTTAAATAATCATAATAAAGCTAAATTAAAAGCAATTTAAAACATTGACAAAAATTATACACAATTAACCCCTAGTAATAATAAAGCGAGCTTATCAATGAAATCTCAACAAGAGAATGTTTTCGACTGTCCTCCCTAACCTGTGGTCAAACAAACTTTAAATTAAGTAATAGTGGACGAGAAAAACGAGAGGAGCTTAATTTTTCGTGCGGGTATTCCCCTTCATGGTCCAAAGTTAAATTTTTTGTTATCTGGATAAGTTTTTAAAACTTTCTTATTTGCGCAAGGCAAAGAAAATTAACTTTTTGCTCAAATTATACTTTACATTGAGTGTAATATAGTCAAATTCAATTCATTTACCGCTAAAAGGTTTGAATCAAAATCTATTATAATGCTTGAATATATCTCCGTATGATGAGGAAAAAAGCAGGAACCAGTGTAGACAAAGATCTTAAATGCATTAAAAATAATAGCTGCGCGTAAAATCGATCAGCTTTAAAAAGCGAGACTCTATTTGTTTTCTTCATTCTTTGTTTATACAGGTCCCTGCTTGCTCCTCATCATACGGAGATATATTCAAGCATTGTATTTGACTTCAATGCAAACAGGTAAAAGAATCGACAAAATCGGTAAAAGTTTTGACAACTCTCAAGGTAAACGCCTCTCTCTGGTAATAGTTTGGACAAAATCAGTAAATGAATTGAATTTGATTGTGAGTTGCAAAATTTTTAATTACAAATAGCGTTTCTTTTATTTAAGACGCCATTGTAGCCACGAAAACATTCGGATACAATTTCACAAAAAATTGAGCTGAAACTCAGTGTTCAATAATTTCGAAGATAAAAGCAGAAATTCGAATTTGTGAAGCTTTAAAAAGTTTATTCGAGAAATGATTAGCAAGCAAAAATAACAATGGCATACGAAAAGAATTGAATTCAAATTTTTATTCGATCAATTACAATGATCAAACGATTATTTTTATTATAATGATTTATGAATCTATACATCGGTCGTGTCAAGAATAGACATACTATAAGCGAGATCCCAGTAATGTTCGACTCCGTGGTTTTTAAACATTTCGCGTGCAAAGCTTTGATTCGGACTTTGCTTAAATTTGATTTCACCGAATGCCCGCGATTTCGCCATTCCTTCCCACACTAGAAAGCATTTATTCTCAAATTCTTCGCCGGCTTCACCTTTCATAAAAAAATTAGTAAAAATAATTTATGTGATGATAATTACCTTCTTTCGGTGCTTTATCCTCACTCCATTTGATACGATTAAGCATTAATCTCTTAAACTTTTTTTGCTGCTTTGGTCCGCCTTCGACTACAACAACATTTATATTCTTGTAGAGTACCACAACACCTGTCATCTGTAGCTGTTTTGCGTTCATTTCAACCTTGAATTTCTTAGCAGGATTATTCAAATTTAATACACGGTAAACAGTAACATGAACGCCCAAACTAGTGTCTTCTTTCACTTTTTTTACTTTCTTTTGCTTCTTCTGTTCCACAGTTAACTTTCGCGCAGCGTTAGCCTCTTCATGTGCTCTGTAAACATGATGTTTGATCAACATTGAAAAAAAATTTAAAAAAATAGATTCAATATTTACTTTTGACGCTTCGCCATTTGTTCTCTGACACGTGCTTCTATTTTGGTCGGGTCTTGCACTGCTTGTGTGCCTAAAACTCGCATCATGTTCGACATTTTTACTTTCGGTTCTGGAGGGGGCTCTAACCCTAGTCGGATCTTTTCTTGTCGCTCTTTCCATGCTTCACGTCGCGTTTGACGGCGAAGTTTCTTTTTCTCTTTCTTTGTTAAAAATACGGGAAGCAAAACCGGCTTTGATGGCTCGGCTAAATGCGAAAAGATCTTTATTCTGGTGGCTGATGTAAATAAGAATTACCTGGAGGTTTCATCTGCATGGGATGTTCGATTAGATGTGTAATTCCGTCATATTTGCCGTCTTCTGTTTTCGTATTAGCAATTGATGCATCATAACTGAAACGAAAGAAAGAGAAGCTTTTCTAAAAAGTGATCAGTAAAAATACAATTGCTTGCCGGCAAATTATCATCTTTTCCAAAAAACTACGAGCGACAAAATCGAAAAAACAAGCAATCGTTGGCAACATTAGTACCTATTATCTTTCATCACGAAACTATCCCACCATTCAACATCTGGTATTTCATCCTCTTTCTGTTTAAAACAAAGCAACGTTTCGATCAATTCATCCAATAAAACGGCTAATATGGAGAAAATCCTAATTCAAAGTATTTGAAAGGAAAATTCTCCGACATACCGTCTCCTTCTTCGGCACGATGGAACTAAGCACGGCTAAACGTGCTGCAGAACTGATTCCAGTCTTTTTTGCAGCTTGTGCTACTTCTTTTTGCAGCTTCTCTAATTGAGCCTAAATAATCAAACAGAATATCAGAAAATTTGTCGTTATAGATAGAAAAATTACCAATTTACGCAATTTTTGAGCATGATTTTCCCAAACACCTTTTTCATGGAATTTAAATGTACGCTTTGCTCTGGAAGGCGGTTTTAATTCTACTCTATGATCAACAAATTTACTTTCAGTGCTTTCTTCGGCAGGTTTTTCTTGATTTAATTTAATGAATTGTTCCCTTTTCTGTGCTCTTATATTCGCCTTCAAAGTTGGCATTCGATGAATTAATTGAACTTCTTTGCCAGTTATGTCAACTGTCCTGCCCTCCGCATTCAATATAAGCGGTGCTGGTTTCGAAGGCTTTCCGAACTCCGAGGAACTAAAAACAAAAGTAAAAAATAACAAACATCAATAGAACCAAAACATGTAAAATAAGCGGAATTAAATAAAAGAAATGATAAAATACTTTGCGCTTAAAAGATTTGGTCTATTCGCGAGACGAGCCTGAATTTGAGCGGTCAATTCAGCGATTCGTTGCTTGCTGTCCACCGGCGTTTGAGATTGAAGCGCGCGCTTTCGTTCTTCGATTTGCTTCTGAGCCTTTGCCATCATTTCGCGAATTTGCAAAGGATTCAACGGCTGTGCGGCGGCCGTCATTCCGCCGTCTTCGTTCATTTTTGGTTCTGAAAAATAAAAAGAACGTAAATAAAACAACAAAGAATCAAAATTATCGAACGAAATGCGCGAATTGATTTCATTCAGGAAAGAAAGAAAGAAAAAAAAAAAACGCAAAAACATGATTGGATTTGTTCTTCATATTTAAGAGAAAAACAGATTTAAAAAGAATGGTTTCATTGAAAGTGATAACGATTAGAAGAAAATGAAAATAAAGAAAAAACAAACCTTTAAATGGAGTTAAAAACACGAAAAAACGTTTTAATAATTAATTGAAATTAATTCGTTTCTCGCGAATTGAAGCCGAAAATGGTGAGGGAGCCTTCACTAATTGTGATCCGTTTTGAAATTGTTGAATTGCAAATCGAGCAGAATTCGACCGCTTTGAAATCTTTTACGATCGAAGCTTTCGATTGAAGTTTGAAGCGCACGATTTCATTCTCTACTTTCCTCATCTCACCTATTCATCTCTGAGATAAATTTCGGTTGTTCTCATTGATGAGTAAGTATGCTTTCGAAGTTGGTTTTGAAATAATGGTATGTTTGGCATTCTTGAATTCACTTTCAAACGTTATTAAAATTGTAGTTTTTAAATATTAACACGCAAAAAAATATTTATTCAAGTTTATTCAAGTCAATAAAACTTTTGCTTTCAGTTTATTTGCGTTCATTTTAAATGCAAATGAATTGCAAAATATTTAAAAACGCCCTTAAAATCTTTCAAGCCTTCACAAACTTGTTTTAGAAATGTTTATGTTTACTGTGACTTTTTTAGCTTTCTATTATTAGCAATTATATTTGACATGTGTTTTATAAACATTTATTGCGCCACGATCGAAATTTTAGATCAATCAGTAGCTCATCTAAAATCATTAGCAAAAAATGGATGAAAATAAGACAGAAATGTTTAGAATATTTGCAATACTTTTTATATTTAGCCCAATATTGGTCGTCGTTCTTTGTGTATTCCTCTGAGAGAAAAAGGCCGAAACGAGAAAAGTTTTTTGCTCAGAATAGTAGGCAAGAAAATTAAATCAAATACATGTTTTTTTTAATTTTTCTCATTCAATAAATTATTTATAATTTAGCTTACTCACAAGCTTTGAGTTTTAGATTTCTATCTTACGCAACAATGATTCACATCGTAAATTGTCGCGAGTATAAATTGCGCCTTACTTTGGGCATTCGTGTGGGCTAAAATGCGATTCATGCGTGCATTGCTAATCTTGATGAAAAGATAAAATGAAACAAAGATTTTGTGATTAAAGTAAAAATGCCAAACGCGTCTTTAGTTTCAAGTGTTTGAAGGAAGAAAAAAAAACGACAAGTAATTAAACCTGCTGATTTAGAAATCGTCATGCGAAAACATTGAGTTAAAATTTTTGCGACTTTGCTTTCGAAATTAGCTGAAAAACAAATATTAAAATTTCAAGGAAGTAAACGCAAGCGATTTGAATTTAACGAACGAAGCGTTTCATTTTATTTCCGTTCAAAATTCTTGTCTCACTTTATAACTAATCTGTTGAAATTGTCATTATCTTCGTGTTATTTGAATTCAAACATATTACAGCAGGTACTTGTACGCGTGTCCTGTGATCATTTCAATAGCGATTTAATTGAATAAACAAGCGTCAAAGCCGTGAATCACTAGCGATTGCAGAATATAATTTGTCATTACGATTTCATTTCACATGGAATTTGATTTTAATATTTTACTTTAAGGAAAATATTCGCTTTTTTAATTTGACATAATTTGATTGTTAAGCGCGTTTAAAATCGTTGAATTTCGCGAAATTTAGCCATAAGCAAGAAAGGTTAAGGACACTCATTTACATTTTCACCTCATCACTATTTTAATTTAAGCTTTTCCTTGTCAAGCTTAACTATGATTTGATCAAACTTAAAATTGCGTTATTGTGTTTTTGTATCTGCGTATTTATTATTACGTAAATAATTTCAAACTATAACAAGCTGAGTAACAACGTGTAACTTGTAAAGTTTGAAAGAAAAAATTCTTTTGTAAGAATTTTTATTTCAATTTTTTTACTTAATCACATTCGATTGAAACAGAAGGAAATTTTTATCGCTTTCACTTATGTCATTGAACTGAACTTTGCAAAACGTAGATTTTTTCGTTAAATATTGCTTCACGGTAAATAAGTTTGAGCCAGGTACTTTTATTTTCAGGTGACGATTTTTTGTGCGAATAAAATGAAAATCAAAAGATTCGTTTACAATATTTGTTTTTAGAAGAAAACTTTAAACTTTGACGATTGTTGACAATTTTTAGAGCCAATTTTTAAAAATAGATATAGCGAAAAAAGATAAGTTGTTTTCGAATTCGGTCTCCAAAAGT
>NCKU01005194.1:0-10609 GCA_003675995.1 Dinothrombium tinctorium
AAGAAGAATTTTTTCTTTTTGATAAAAAGTTATCCGAAAGTCGAAAACCGAAAACCGTCTTTTCTTTCTTTTCGATCGTTCGCAAAACCGAAACCGTTTCACACCTTTCGCGCTAAAACGATGGCGGATTTGGAATCGAAATCGACTGCAGACGAATGCAAGAATGTCGTCGTCGTCGAACAAATGCAAAGTGAATGCAATCATTGCGAGGCTCGATTTAAATCGCAAATCGAGTGTTTGCAAAAAGAGATCGAAGAGCATGTCAAAACTATAGTCGATTTGAAGAAAGAAAATGAAGAGTTGCGATTAGCGTTGAAGCAATTTGAGGAGACAAAGAAAACGGTGGCCACGATCTCGTCGAAAGCTAAACGCAGCGAAGACTCGCCAATGGATGACTCGCCGTTTTTGATCACTATTCAGAACCGAATGCAGGACCCAATTCTAGGGTTTCGAAAGCGTGCGCATCTAGACAGTAGAAGCGACGAGAATGAATCTCCGACCACATTTGGCCTCCCTTTCCGTCGGCCGGACTCGCAACGAACGCCTCTATCGTTTCAAAACAAACGCTATCGTCTATTCACAACGAATATGAACGCGATGAATATCGCAGCGGGCGGAAGTAAGTCGGAGTCGACCATTCGTACGCCGGAAAGCGAATTGAACATTATGAAAGCGGTACAAAAAGCTGATCAAGACTCGAATTTGATCGGCGACTTTACAAAGCCTTACGCACTGCCATTAGTCCATAATAGTAAGCATGAAGATCTCAAAACAATCAGTGCCGAAACATTAGCTGCCGTCATCAGAGGCGAATTTCGTGATCAAATTTTCGAGTACTCAATAATCGATTGTCGCTATCCGTACGAATACGAAGGTGGACACATCAAAGGAGCGAAAAATATTTATTTAAGGGAACATATTTGTGAAGAATTTTTTAACGAAAACAAATTGTCAGTAGATAATGGAAAGCGAAGCGTGATCATATTTCATTGTGAATTCTCATCGGAACGCGCACCAACCATGTAATGACTTCACTTGCGATTTCGCTTCTCTTAAACCCTTTTTTTCAGGTACCGATTTCTTCGAAGCAAGGATCGGGAAGTAAATACATATCCAAACTTATTTCATCCGGAAGTGTATCTTTTGCACGGCGGTTACAAGTCGTTTTATGAAAAGTTTAAGGTTCGTCGCTATCATCCATCGTGATAATGAATCTCCTTTCATATGACTTGAATTTTTTGTTTGTTCTCACAGGAATTATGCGATCCTCAACAATACTTGCCTATGTCCTCAAGTGACCACAAACATTTATTGCGAGCTTTCAAATCGAAATCGAAGAGTTGGACATGCGAAAGAAAAGCGGAAATCGTAGCGAGTAACTGTGATAGTTTGCAAAAACAGTTACCATGATAACGAGCCTCACTTAGTCAGGATTCCGATTTTTAGCTTAAAGTGAAAAGGGATTCATTTTTATTATCACTTTTTAGCTGTACGATTATATGATGTATTATCGACTCAATAAGCGATTGTTTTTTGGTACAGTCGTCAACTCAATTTTACAGAAAAATCTTTTTACGTTTATTACAATTTTCATAAAAAATTTTAAATTTATAAATACAGAAAAGACTTAAGATAAGTTGACATGAAGTTTTGAGACAAATGGTGTTTGGGGCGTGCTAACTTTATGGCAACTATTTGAATGAAATAAAATGACAAAAATGAAATGTGTAAAAAAACATTCATACAGTGGATATGTATTAAGAAATTTGTGACAAAATTGTTCAAAGCAAATGACACCGTTTTGAAATGGAGTTTTTACGTTCTTTTATATTTAAATAAAGAGCGACTTTCTTTTAAAGATGGCGTGAAAAAATGGCAAAAGAACATCAAGACATCGTTTGACATTCGAAATCGAAGTGATTTGTTTGTTTTTCTCCATTTCACACGAATTTTGAACGCGAAAGCCATTTGCGAGGAGAACGAATACATTGACCAGTTTTGAACTTGTAAAATGATTTAAAATTTACACATTTAAAAATATACACAAATAATTAGCATAAATCTTAATACAACATAATTACTCCTTCTGGATTCTTGTCTTGCGAAGGTCTCGATTGCCTCTTTTGCCACGGACGTCTTACGGCCAAATAAACCAAGAAGATATTAAACAAGTAAAGACTGAGCGCAGCGACCACAAAGAAAAAGCTGTAACCCAGCCAAGAACGATTTGTGGAATTCCAGCCGTAACTGATCTCGTCTTGAGTCAATACATTTCTTCTCAATTTGTTTCGATATTGAATTAACCAACTTACGCAAGCACTCGTACAAAACAACGCTGAAAAAGAAAAAAGCAAAATCTTTTTTTATAATTACTATTTAAAGATAATTTCTGTTGTTTTGCGGGAAGCAAATGAAGCGAATTACCTCCCATTCCGTTCCACAAGAAGAGGCCGTGTAATCCTGTAATCACTTCGATTGGTGTCATTACCGTATTGATTATGGCGAATATTGAACTGACAATACCGAACATTATAGCGATCGCGATGCTGAGCACAGTGAATAGCCAGAGACCGAACGGCATTAGATTCGGATTTTGCATCAATTCATCTTTTACTGCAACGAAGAACAAGAAAATGATTTATATTTTAAAGAAAAATTAAAGAAAAAAGAAGCAAGTTTAGCGTAAAAATTAAATATTGAAATATTAATTGTAAAGCCATCAAAATTGTTCAGTGCGGTTTAAAGCCCGTGAAAACATCATAAAGAAATGGTTACACCTGAAAGAAGCTATGTACGTGCTGTTTATGCCCCAATTGTTTTTTCTTTACGCAGAAAATAGTGAAAATTCTTCTCTCTCGTTTAAGTAGTAAACAAATCATTAAAATCGTAATTGATCAGCATTAAGTAAACCAAATTAACCAGAAAAAAGTTTAGTGGTTGAAATAATGAACCAAATAAATAAGAACTTCATACTTACTCCATATATGCGATATTCGATCGCCGAAACCGTAATTTAAAATTTTTGTACCATGAAATAAACCGAAATGAATTTCACCGCGAAATTTACCCGAACCATCGTCGACTGATGCGCTCGCGTCGAAACGCGACGCGTTCGCGAACGTAACGCGAATCGGACGCGCGACAATCCATTTACGCGTTGCCAACGAAGCAGTCAAAAAGGCCATTGAAGCAGTGCACACAAAGAAAGTTAAAAATGTGAACACTCGCTTTGTCCGCTCCATTCGTACTCGCGTAAATAAGCTGCACACGTATTCGAAAAACGTCGCTCGGTTTTATCGAAGAGTCGAGTGAAGCGATCAGTAGTAGCAGCACTTCACTTTCGACAAGTTCGCATCGCTGAAACAGTTCTTCAGTGTATGCGACCACTGATCATTTCAATTGGTTCGGTCAGGAAAAAGGTAGAACATTGAATGGCAGCAGCAGCGGCAGTGTGGAAAACGAGTATACGATGTGTTGCTGTTAAGCATCACTACACACAACACACACACCTGCCTTTTTCTCAATACCTGCATGCAACTATTCAAAACAACCGGTTTCGCTCGATTTCGGGTCCCGTTTGGTCCGCTTTAGAGTCGTTTTTGTGCGACGCGTGAACAGTCGAATCAAAATTTCCAAAAAGTTTATTGCAAACCCCAAAAATCAAGTACTGTATTTACATTAAAATATTGCATTTGGATTTTTTTCACAACCGAATTTGATTCACGGGCATCAATCACAGGCTTGTTAATGGGAAAAACAACAAAAAACATGTCACCAACTGTCCTATGTTCGCGTGTGATTGTTGTGTTTACACTTTTTTACTTTGCTTTCGCCTCGCGAGCATTGCGCTCAGTCTTCACTTTCGATCTTTCTTCCCTTTAGAGTTACGATGCAACTTAAGATGTCGAAGCATGTTTCCACTTTGCGAAAATCCTCGATTGCAATGCGTACATTTGTACGGCTTTTCGCCCGTGTGCACCCGCTCGTGTTTCCTTGCGGTCGACAAGTCGGAAAATCTTTTATTGCAATGCGAGCACCCGTACGGCCGAGTGCCGGCATGTATATGCAAATGACTGGTTAAGCTAGACTTTTGAACGAAATGCTTGAAGCAAATTTCGCATTTGTAACGGCCAGTCTCTTTATTCTTGTGGCGAGTCATGTGAGATTTAAATTGTGATCTCTTGCGAAACGTTTTGTCGCATTTCGAGCACCAAAAATTGTCTGAAAAGAAAAATAATGCACAAATTTAAAAACGAGCTTGTAAATGCATTGAAATATCTCTACAACGGTCAACTACGGTTCTAAAAATTTTGCCATTTTCGAGCGGTGGCTGTTGATATTGTTAACTCGCGGTTAACAGAAATTACTGCGCTAACTTGAGAGGATATTTTATTTTTGAAGTCGTTAGTCAATTGGCCGCTCAGTAGAGATGTCTGTTAAGGGAGGCTTTACTGTAAAATCAAACACAACCTTCCGTTTTTTTTTCTTTGACAATATAGGCGCGCTTAGATTGCTTAGCGAAAACCACTTACCCTGTGGACGTGTTGAAACTTGCCCTTCGCTCGAGACCACCGGCATAATCATTGAATTTACTGACGAAGGTGGCGAAGATGGAGGTGAAGAATTACCACTCTGCGTATCACATTCCATTGGTGAGCCATTGGCGAAAGCCAAAAGTTGTGGCTGAGCCGATGGCACCAATTCCATGAGAGAGCGCTTAGAGAGGTCCAACGGTTCCACGTTGTTATTTGTTATCAGTTGCGAGCCAGTCAAGCTCGCAATTTGCTCCCGAGCGCATCTAATGAGTTCCAATAATTCCTCATCCTTACTTAAATCAATGCAATCCGATCCAATCAAAAGTTCAAATTTCAAATTAGACTCTCTGCTGAGGTCCAATGGTCCTTTATCACAGCATTCATCGTATATTACCGGGATTAGCATCGACTTAAGCTTTTCTCTAAATTTTGGCGGCTGCTTTACAGAGTGAAACTCAATGAGTACACGATGAATCGGTTTGGACATTTTAAATTTTGATTAAATTGAACAGAATGATTGCTACTCGGAGCAAAAAAAGAAAACAAGAAGAGTATTCGATGACGGTCAATTTATAGAAAAATGGTCAAGCCAATTGCAACACCCCCTTGCATCCACTTGACACTTGATAGCCCATTAAACGGCTTTGTTTATTTTTGATTAAAAATTTGGGGTTTCAGGAGAGAAGAGAGGGGTGCAATCAATGAAGATAAGGCGAAGGTACGTGCGTGCCAAGCATTTCACTTTTCGCACATTCGAATTTTGGTAAAAATGATTGTGCACTTTAAACTTTCGATTTAAAGCCCTGCATCCTGGGCTAGCAAAGCAATTAGACTGGCTAAATTCTTTGTGATACAAGTCATAATTTCTCATTTAAGCTTTGTGAAATTTTGGTTTGAACTTTGGAGCAACCGCACTTTTCTAGCTTGACGAATTACCAAAAATATTTTTTTTTAGCTGTCAACGCGGTGAAACAAGGCAGAAATAAGAAAAAATGAAAACAAAAGCATTAAATCAAATGCACCGGCTTCTTTTTTAATTACTAAATATAAATTAGACTTTTACTCTTTACCATAGTAACAAAGATCATATGCATGCTTTTCATACTTTTTAAACACGAATTTTCCGCAAAACACGTGCCTGGTACAAAGCGAGAGAGAAATTTAATTAAGAAACATTTTAGCGCAAAGAGATCGACATATTTGTTTGCCATTGTGAAATTTTCACGCATCGACGAGTGTTAAACTCGGGCTGTCCAAGGTTCACTCTGCATGCAGCCAGATGAAAGAGAGAGAGAGAGATAAAGAGAGAGGATCCGTTGTGCCCGTCGTTTTTAGATTATCAGATCGATGCATTTTCATCTTAATGCTCGCACACTGCAATAGCGATCGCTTTCAATTGTTTGTTGCTGCAAATTGACCATTTTTATTCGAAAAGCGTAGCATAAATTTTATGCACTTATACACGAAAAATTTGTCGCTTTGCTTCTTTTTCCGATTCGATTTTGTTTTCTTGAATTGTTATAAAACAGAAATTGAGTTTTTCGCATAAAAATAAGTTGCGAGCCGAGATATCGAATTACCGACGAGTCGGAGAGACAAAGAGATCGCAGAGGAAATGCGGCTCTCAATTTTCGAATTGCCAAAAAGTAGCGAAAAATTTTTCGTAGCGTGTCCGAACTGCATCAGACACCTGCTGTTTGGTTTATTTTTTCTCGGTACAGTTCTAAAATTTTTTTATCTAATGTCAGAGAGAGTCCCAAACTTTAGCCAAACTTCGAAGAGTGCAGAGTGATGAAACGGCTCTATTTAAGTGGTGTGTATTAGTTCGAAATTTAGCTTAAAACCGTATGATATGAAACAAAATCACTGCATGTTCTTAAAAGAAGTTTCGACACACGAGAAGCGCGATTGTGAATATGTCATTGTCTAAATGGACTCACTTCGCCATATGTTTGTACATCGGTCGTATGGCACACGTTGCCGAAGCCGTATTTGTGCACACGGGTCTCGAATTAAAGAAACCTTACATAAAATGGTCGATGTAATAAGTGCAGAAAGCGAGAACGAACGTAAGAACTAGTGTACACCTCCACCTGATGGATAAAGTACATGGATGCTATGAGCCAATCGAAGTGAACAAATGAAGTGAATTGGTGAATTACCGACTTTGTGTACTCCCAGTAATCGATTTGCTACCATAGGTTTTTTACTAGAAACTGTGTATAGATAAGTGAAACTAAATTAGCAATCATCGCTTTGCATATAAATGTATTTCTGACAAAAGATGCGTCTGTGATCGTGAAGAGGCGAAAGTAGACATTCAAAGGCAAAAAACTTAAATCAACTTTATAAGTTCGATCAATCTTGATAGCGAATTTATTATTTTGTTGCTTTCTTAAGTGCAATTGCGAAAAAAGCCAGAAATGGAAGCCGTTGAAACCAACGTAAAAATATCCTCGTTTCAATTCAATTTGCTTACTACTGAATTGAAATCGAAAGTTCTAGTGCCATTTCGGGCTTCTCTTTTGCAATTGTGGCATTTTTAATTGCTTTCATTTTTCGCGAAGAGCTTTTCTTTTCTGGTCAATCAAACAGTTTATACGCATTGATAGGCTTTCGCTGAATTTGTACAACTTTTCACTCTTTTGAAAAGCGAATTTTCCGCAAAAGCTATAAAAATGGACAATTTTCTCATTCCGTGCCTTTCACCGTCTTCGGAAAGCATCGAAACTCCAGGTTCTCACTGGAACTCGGCAAATAGTGCTTCTTTAGACGATGATTCTCCGTCAGTGTGTCTTGGTTTCAATTTATCCGAATCACCGTCAATTGGCGACTCGTTGTGCGGCATGAGTTTGACCTCAATGGACCTCGACCCTATCGCTGCATTATTCGCTTTTAATCCGAGTTGCAGTTCGCCTACTTACAAGTAAGTTTCTCACACGCTGTTATTGTTTGCTGGCTGCTTCTGCTGCTTTTAATTTGACTCAGAGATAATTAAATTTTCGATAAGCCTCTAATCAAAAAGCGATCATTTCGCGAGAAGTGTTTATCAACAAACAAATAATAAATTGAAAAAACTCTGCATCCCGCAGCAAAAACGAGTACTCGATGGCCAAAAGTCAGTGCAATGCTGCTAAACAATCGTCGTCGTCTATCGAAACAAACGAGCTTTACACGTCTTCGCTTGCGAAGCAAGGATTCCATATATCAAATTGTCAATCGAGTCAAAATCATTGCAACTTTCAAGGATCTCAATCGCCTAATTATTCGACCGCTGTACTCTCGCCAAGTTACAATAATGCACCACCCAGTTATACACAAAATTCCGCAGCTCCAATAAACGGCATATCGTACTCATTTCATCCTCAGATTCAAATGAATCCGAGCCCGTGTTCGTCTAGCTCTCAGCATCACACTAATTTCTATAACCCGCAACCGTCTAACGATCATTTCGCCAATTCTCAACAAACGCTATTTCCTGCTGCCTCAATGAGCGTCAATCTCTCAATGAATATGACAATGGGTTTCACAGCGTCTGAGCCGCAGCAATTACAATGGTCCGCACCAGGAGTCAATTACCAAAACAATTACCCCAGTCAGGGACCAGCGCCAGTTTATCACACACACGCACCAACATCTTATGCTTCTCAATCGCCGAGTTCGTACACATTCACAGCCGAATTCAGGCCTTCATCTGATTCTATAGTTTTACCGCCGATCGAAAAAGAGTTTCCTGGTGTTTGTGCAATTAAATCTCAATCACCGTGTTTCAACAGCGAGCACCGTAAATCGCCGACCGATTCGAATGTAAAATACAGTAATTGTAGCAAAAACAAATTAAATACGGGAAAACTGAGCTCGTCCGAAGCATCGCCGACAAGTGATCTAAAAAGTCCACTGTCGAGCTTAGCCAACTTGTGTCGCATTTGCGGCAAAACTTATGCGAGACCTTCAACATTGAAAACACATTTAAGAACTCATTCCGGCGAAAGACCTTATAGGTAACAAATTTCGTGTATTGAGGGTGCAATTGATAATTTCTATTTCTTTCTTTGCTTCGCATTTGGCTTTTACCATTCAGATGCAACACGTGCAGCAAATCATTTTCACAGGCCGCAAATTTAACGGCACATATTCGTACGCACAGCGGCGAGAAGCCATTCCGATGTCCAGTTTGCGAACGGCGTTTTTCGCAAAGCTCGTCGGTCACCACACACATGCGAACGCATTCCGGTGAACGGCCTTATCGCTGTTGTATGTGTAAAAAAGCGTTCTCGGACAGCTCGACGCTAACGAAACATTTGCGAATACATAGCGGCGAAAAGCCTTATCAATGCAAATTGTGTTTGCTACGTTTTTCTCAATCAGGCAACTTAAATAGGCATATGAGAATCCACTCGAATCTAATCTAAAGATCCCAGCGAAAGTAAATTCGACAAAGTGAAATAAATTTTTGCGCTTATGAAATTCATTGTTGTCTAATCAGTTGGTATCAGGAAACAAAAGTTGATTCTTTTCATTTGAATTTCGTGGCCCTTATCTGCTCGTCCATCATAAATGCATCAATAATTAACGAAACTGTATTTTGTCAGTTATAATTATTATTATCATGTACTTAATTTATTACTTAATTTATCTCTCTCAGGCCGATTGTTTTTGTCTAGTCGAGTTAACTGTAACTTAATGAACTTAATTTTATTTATTGTTTTCGACAAATAAACTTTGTATTTTGGAACAAGAAAAACGTGAAAAGAAAATTACAAAAGCAAAGCGCAAGCACAGCAGTAGAGTAGAGGCGAAGTAAAAATTTAAAATAATTGTTGTTGAGTGAAAGCAAACAACATTAATCTACATTTTCATCGGAAACAGAGGGTATTGAATGCCTTCGCTCGAGGCTACTTTGCTCGCTGTCGAATCGCCGATAATTTCACACAGATAAAAGAAATTTAATACAGATGGTACGCTATAAAATGAATTCGTTAAATCGTTTGCATTTAAGAAAATAATTTTTGATTTTAAACAATCGTTTGCTCAATTGCGTTGCATCAAATCTAAATTTAAATTGTGTTCGGGTAAAAAAAGGCTTTAGCATTTGTCGCGCATCACTTAAAACTTAAAAAATCTAATAATAACATCAAAAGGTTAAAAAGTTGAAAATTTACTGCGATTTTTAGCAGTTTCTCATTTCGCAAAACGGATTTGATTTGCGATTCTTCTCGGATTCCATTTGAATATCAGAATTTTACTTTTTCCTATTCACAGGAAGTAGGAAATAAGTTCATTATGATTTTTCTTGCAAAAATCTTGCGAAAGATCTTGTTCGGACATTGATGCGGTAAACCCATTTCTTGCCGTTTTTTTCACTAATATGCAATCGATATTTTTAATTCATATCACTTACTGGGTGGGGAAAAAAGATGCGAAACATTTTAGATTTGAAATATTTTAGAGATGCAAGTTTTGATTTTTATAATTTTGTGATTAAAATAAACATTTATTTAATACTAAGATTTATAATTTTCATCAAAAATATAATAAATGAAAAAGTTACAAACCGAGAACTTGACTCATGTCGAAAAACATTTTTGAGAGATTTTTGCAAATTTTCAAGATTTTTTATGAAGTTAAAACCTGAAAATTAAAATATTATATATTTTGCTTCAAAAGATTTTCTCATAAAATCTTTTGATTTTATTTTACTCGACAACCCTAAATGTTTAATAAAACATCTTAAATTTCACTTAATTTGAGTTTTTTCTAAAGTTATTAAATAAAATTGCTAAAAATCTATCAAAAATGTTTTTCGACATGAGTCAGGCTCTCGGTTCGTAACTTTTTCATTTATTATATTTTTGATGAAAATTATAAATCTTAGTATTAAATAAATGTTTATTTTAATCACAAAATTATAAAAATCAAAACTTGCATCTTTAAAATATTTCAAATCTAAAATGTTTCGCATCTTTTTTCTCCACCCTGTATTTCAGACGTTGTTGGTATTTTATGAAGCGCGAAAAAACTTGCTTAATCGGTTAAACATATATACCTAATTATGGTTAAGCTTAAAATCGAGA
>NCKU01005195.1:0-10609 GCA_003675995.1 Dinothrombium tinctorium
AAAACACTACGATTTTAACACAAAAATACTTTATAAAGAAAAGATTAATTACTTTACCGTTTATGAATTATGAAACATTGTTCAGTCAAGAACGAGTTTACAAAAGATGCTCGAAATGCGACCCGTTTTCGGCCTTACAGAGAATTACCAGACGATAAAGACTTTTGAATACATTTTACAAGACATTTTTACATTTACAAGAGTTTCTGAAGAAATATCATTTATGTTGTTCACAATTTCGCTCCGCAAATCTTTGATTCTTGAGTTTATTCATAAACTCTCGATTTTTTAAAAATCTCCACAAGAAAAAATCAAGAGGGATTAAACCCGGAGTGCGGAGTGGCCAATTAATATCAAAAGTTAGTCCAATTTATTTCCGAAAGTTTGTTTAAGAAACTCATATTTCACAAGATCTGTGGGCAGGGGCTCCGTTTTGTCGAAAAAAGATTTTTGATTGGTGAAAAATTGGCAATTTTTCCAAATACCGCGGAAAATTTCTTTACACTGCAATGCGGTTTTATTTCCGTAAAGAATATGGGCCCAATTACACTTTTATGAGATAATACATATTCACACTTGTGCCGAATGCAAAGGCACCTCCATTGTCAAATGCGGGTTTTCCGAAGCCCATGTCCGGTAATTTTGGAGTTCACGTACCCGCAAAGACGAAATTAAGCTTTATCTGAGAATAAGATTTCTGTATCTGGTTTCCTTGCGCGAAATGATAAATACCAATCACAAAAATGAAGACTTTTGGCCGGTCTTCAGATTCTAGCGCTTGAACGGCGCTAATCCGGTACGGTGTCATCCCAAATTCGCACGCCGATCTCTGCATTGATGTTTTACTGATACCGCACTCGATTGAACGTCTTCTTAAACACTTTGCCGGGCTTCTCTCAAAGTTTTGTTTAATTTCACTCACCTTTTCGGGAGTTAGGACCGTCTTTTTACGGATGTGCGTCAAAACGTAAATAGAAAAAGCATGACAAAAGTCAGGACGGGACGTTTTGTTTGCTGCTTTTTATGCGAGAGCAATGCTCATAGTAACGTTGCTATGTTTGATTGAATTATGACTGTCCGAATCACAGTTTCGAGACGAATTAAGTGCAGCTTTGAGAGCACTGTAACAGACTACGTGGTCCCAGACCAACTGAAAAACAATTTTTTTAATTTTGTTACCTTTTCTGTTGTTATTGTACTTTCCATATTATGGAACACAAAATGCCACAATAACATTCGTATTTGCAATAGTATCCGTACGAATAGTTATGCTCGTAAATCTTTTTACTTCGCGCTATACAATTGCAGCAAACCATGTCCTAATCGGCTGTCGTCAATGCAATAGCAATACTCGTGCATAAAATGTGTGCTCAAAGCATAACACTCACGTATTCAAAATTTAGTCATCACTTCACTTTAAACGAACTCGACACAATTGTCTATCCCACTTTAACGTGTCTCTAACGACACTCGCACCAGTATTCTGATTGCTTTCATCGTTTTCGTCAAATTATTCAATTTGTATTTCTTTTGACAAACGCATATTGTCTTTGTGTTATGTTATAAACAATAAACTCTCGATTTTATCCGCTGTCCACCAATCGAACCGAAATTCTTGTAAAGATAAAGCCCGAAGTCGTCATAATATTAGCAAATTTAAATGGTCTAAAAATTTCATTTCCAAAAGAGTAATCCATTGATTTCCTCAGGCTCATCATATAGTTTATTTTTATTTTTTAAAATAAAACAATAAAAAATTGAAATGGCGATTCGATTAAAAGCACTCTTCAACTTTTTGGACAAATGCAAATGTATTACATTTTTAGCGTTCGACTTCAAGAGTACGAATATTAAAAAAAAGGAAAGCTCTTATGTCGTCAAATGTTTCTCAAACTCATTTATAAACAAAGCGAATAAAGTTTTAAAAGATCGAAGAAGTTTTCGGTTTAGTTAGCATTTCTATTTTGATGTCAAAAAATTGAATAAATCAGTCATTGCATATAAACTGAGCAACATTTCGAAATTGATTGTTTTGCGTTTGATTTGCTTCTTTATGTGCTAGCGAATCGAAATATTAGACAAATTTGTTCATCAAAGTGAAATAAAAAAATAATGAGGTGACTTGTAAAATAATTCAAAACGAAAATAAATGAGTTTGTGATATAGTGAAAATTAAAGTAAAAAATTTGTTTTATATTTGTATTAATAGAAATGCCTTTCCCAAAACATCCTTTATCAGCACTTCAGAATTCAAAAAACATTAAATGTTTCCATTTTTAATGATCAATATAATAAAAATTCTCTAAAGGTAAAACTGAAACTACTTTCAGAGAAAATTGCTCAAAAAAGAAAAAAGACAATGAGTGAAAGAGAAAGCGATTACCATAATTGTTCAGAATCATGTTGCATTTAAAAACCATTCAGCTTCTTTCAAGGAAAATGAGAAATATGAAATTTTGCATTATTTCAGGTCTATGAAAAGTGAAACACAAAAGAATGAACGTTTGTTTCATAAATCTATTCAATTTGATGGTCAAAATTTTAATTCTAATCTTTTTTGCATTTGTAAAGGTAAATGTGTTTAGTAAAGGTATATGTAAAGCTTCAAGTCCAAAATGTAATGAAAGTTTCAATGTAAATTTGCTAGCAGTATAAATCATTAATTTTAAGCTTTAAAATAAATCCATTAAGTGTTTATGTTTGCGATTCATTTTTCATAGAGGTTTTTAACAAGCGCCTCAATTCTTTGGAAGCTTTTATACAATGTACAAACTTTAGTTTCATATATAAAGGTGGCATCCTACTTGCTTCATCGCTTGCTAAAAGATTCGTACTTTTGAAATCGAATGCTAAATTTATTGCTTATCAATCGATGGCATTTTACCGTCATAAAATTAAAAAATTATATGTTGTTAATTTGTAGGTTGATTGTCAGACTAAAATTTAAAACTGAAAAATAAATTCAAATAGTTATTACGTTTTTTAAGTGTTTACTTTTGAGTTGAAAAACCAAGAAATATCAAAAACACAAAACTTACACTTAAGAGGTGAGATAAGAAATAGAAGTCGAAATGAAGGAAATGAAAGCGGATTTGAAAAATATCGAAGTAGCTGCTCTAAGTTGATTAACGAATAAAATTCGCTTCCAAAACTGTTTTGTATTTTCTCAAATGAAAAATCTATTTGGGACAGAAAAGTGTCTAAAATTGAAACAAATTGTTCTATACGATTCATTTTTTATTGAGTGGATTTTAAACAACTTAAAGTAAGGTACTTAAACTCAAATGAATTCTTGTGATTTAATGAAATCTTTCAATTAATATTTTAAATAGTCGCTTTCGTTTTATATGAAGAAGATAAAATGTTTTTAAGTGGCATAAATCTTTTTAATCGATTAGCAAATTAAATGTTTAAAAGTGACGAAAATTAATCGAGTTCATACTTTATTGTTATTTAAAGTTGTTGTATAGTTCACACAATAATTTTATCCATATTAAACGAGATAAAAATTTAGATTTTTTGAATTGGCTTAATAGAAATTAAAGATTTCCGCGCAGTTGTTGTTCATATTCTATAGCCTCAAACAGTGCTTTGAAATTACCTGCCCCAAATCCGGTGTGGTTATGGCGCTGAATTACTTCCAAGAATACAGTCGGTCTATCCTGAAGAGGTTTCGTGAATATTTGCAGCAAGTAACCATTGTCATCGAAATCGATCAATATACTCAGCTTCTCCAATTCGTTCAAATCCTCTGAGATCTTAACTTTTGAGCTACTGAGGCGATGCCGCAATTGCTCGTAATATTTGTGTGGTGTTTGCAAGAATTCCATTCCTCTCTCTCGCAACGCTTTTACCGCTATCGCAATGTGTAATTTTAAAAAAGTCTAATCCCGAGTAATCCACTTACCTTTTATAATATCGCTGGTATTAAGGGCAATATGCTGCACTCCTGCGCCGCCGTAGTAATCAATATATTCTTGAATTTGGGATTTCTTCAGCCCCTCTGCGGGCTCATTAATTGGCATTTTAATTGTTTCATCGTAATTCGTAACAACAATTGAACGCAATGCTGAATATTTAGTGTGCACTTGCTTATCGTCTACGGACCAGAACCGATGAAATTGCAGGCTGTCCTCATACCATCGAGTCACATTTTCCATGGTGTTATTCGGTTGGTTTCCCACACAATGATCCAGGAAATTCAAACCAACTTCTGGTAGCTTTGAGAGCACTGAAAGCTAAAAAGAAAAACCCGCGATGAATGAAAGTAGGAAAAATTTATCGCTTTATTTACCGCCATAAACGGCTTTTGAAAGCCGGGTAAAAATAATCCCTTGTAATGTGTTCTTTCGATCAAGGTGTGCGTAGTGTCACCGTATGTTTTTACAACTGCATATCTCACTTTACCGTGTTCGTCGCTTTCTTCCCAAACATCTTTTACAATTGAAGCACCTCGATCTTTCGCTTTTGCTACAATGGCATCCAAATCTTCAACAGCGAAGGCGATATCTTTCACTCCATCTCCATGAGTGACCAAGTGATTTCCCATCACTTGGTTACCTGGAGTAAGCGCGGATTCGAAAACAAAAATGATTTTATTTTGACGAACAGCATGAGATACAACTTCTCTAGAGCCAGTTTCTAAGCCTCTGTAAGCAAATGGTTCAAAACCAAAATGGACACAATAATATGAAGCAGCTTGCTTTGCATTTCCAACCCAGAAAGTAACATGATCAAAACATAAGAATCGACCGTTTTCTGGTTTTGGACCTTTATTGGTGTAAGAAGTCATTTTTAACGCACAAAATCAAAATTTGACTTTGAGAATAATAAGTGGAAAACGCTTTATTTAAGTTTCAAAAGAGTCGCCTGTTTTTACGTAATGATCGACGCATTCATTTTATCATCAATCTTAAACATAAGTGTCTTTCCACTAAAAAACAATTCGAAGATACTCGAATCCTCTTTATTTTATCAGATATTTTTTACCCATTCTGAGATTTCAATTTGTTTACGATGCAAAATGGCTATATAAACAATTTTTAGTTCTTTTTTCAAAAATTTTATTATCACTCAAATAAAACGATTTAACATCAAATATGGCACATAAGTAAGCCTTTGCATGCAAAAACATTTACTAATCCAAAACTGTTTCTTCATTACAAAATTTTTTAATTGAAATTTCTTGAGATAGTTTTTCTGGATTTTTCTAAATATCATCTGAATTGAATTTTTTTCAGTTGAAATATTTCGTAGATCACTAATGCTAATTTTTATGAATCGCTCCTATAAAATGTAAACCAGAATTCTTTTTTTTTCTAATGATTTCAGACATTTCGAATTTTAAATATATTTTGTAGAAACATTATCGTTTTGAATCATTCCATCATATTTAAAATAAATTATTTGATTGAAAACTTGTCTCAGTTCTTTAAAGGAAACTGCAATACAGAAGATTTTTGTAAAACCATAAAAGTTTAAATCTTAATATCTCACTAATTAAAATCGCTAAAATTCTGAGAAATGCACAACATAACAATATAATACCTCAAAAATATAGAGGTACTGCATTTTTCAAAATTTTACATATTCGGACAATAAAGCCGCGAAATCAGAAATGGTGATAAAATTTGAAGAAAGAAAGATTTTAGTGAAGCTTTATCATAAATTTGAGTCAACAGGCATTGTGTGTAGAGTTAGTTAAAAAATCAATTCCTCATAGCAAAACTCTCTCACATCCCTAAATAACAATTTGAATGAAAAAATTCGAAAAAGATGAGATCGATAACTTATATCCCGCGTAAGCGGTTAAAAGCAGGTCTGACGCCAGAGAAAGGGTCCGACAAGCTTTTCAAAAATCTGAAAAACCATTGCGCAAATGTTCCAAGCAGTTCGAAGTCTTAACAATTGCTGTGACGAAAACGGCGCCGATTCCCGCTCAAAAGCCATATAGGGAAACCTTGGTATACGTAAAGATCATCTCCAAAGGAAAAAATATCGTAATTGATATGTTTATTATATCAAAGCGGAAACATTGGCTATAAAAAATTATCACGAAAGAGGAATTATTTTACCTGTACGGCTATTCAAAAGCACAAACAACCACACTGGAGCTAAAAACAAACGGAACCACTTGAATTAATTGAGGTACTGTTGCATATTATGAAGCTAAGTGTGGTGCACAATATATTAGAAATTAATTAAAGTCGAGTTTACTTCACGGACATGATAACTGCCTTGCGATATTTCCAAATTTTGACCTAATACGATGAAAATTTAACGAAATCCGATACGACAAGTCTTGTTACAACAACATAGCCTACTTAACATAGTGAAAATGTCTGAATGATTTGCTTTTTAAAAATATGGCTCAAAGGTCGTCAGAATGGGTCAAAATGTTGTTTGAGTTGACCACTCTCCTAATTTGACGGCGGAATTTCATAACGATAAAGAGTTCTCTGATAATCCTCTGACTTAGGAAGAACATAAGCGCTCGAAATGTCTTGAAATTTCATAAATTTCCACAGGAATATTGGGAAAAGATGCCAAAAAATAAGAAAAAACGGGTAATTGCATAACTCTATGATAGGTCGGCATAATTTCATCATTTTTTTTTAGTAATGACCTTTAGGATATATTCACTCATTTACAAGGGAAAATTTTTATCTTTTCATAAACCTGTGTGATTTATTAGCTCTTAAACATTTATAGTTTAAAAAAATCACCCCGTACAAAGAGAAAACCGCAAATAATTGCAGATAAGATTTAAGTAAATGTCGAAACATTTTCAAACTATTTCATACGTAATTTATCGTTATTCACTTTTAATAGACGACTGAGTGTGCAACAATAGATATCATAGGAGCCTGTTCTATATACAAAAATTTTTATTTTAACTTGCAATGTTTGTCAGACATTTTTCTTTTGGTTTTGCTTGCTTTTTCATTCAGATTTATAAATATAATAGTGACTTTGCAAGCTGCTATATTAATTGAATTTTTATTTTTGTATAATGAAATACTATCTGAAAAATCTTAAAAATAAGATTTAAAATAAAAAGAATAGTGGGTGAAACCGCAAGTTATTTTTTATTTACGAGTCAAATTCAAGAAGTGGCTAATGCATTTTTACTTAATAACTCGAGATTGCTTCAATCGTTTTATAATAAATGCTTATGGAAATTATGATCGATCAAAATTGACAAAAGCTTTTACAGAACAAACTTTGGTAGCGAAGTGTCAGCTATTTTTTTGATTGTGCTCATAAGTCTGACAAAGTAATGGATTAAATAGCTTAATAAATATACGAGTATATTCATTTGAATAAATGAATAAATAGAAAAGGGGTTAAAGCAAAAGACAATTATTTTATTCCCAAATATCAATTTATTTCGCAAAAATTCATGAAAACAACCATGCGAAATGATCTGATGCATCTCGAATAATTATTGGGCTGAATCAAAGTTTAAATCTAAAATTTTGTGAGAATCGTATGATCAAAGTGTTAGTTACATTACGAGACAAAAAAATTGCTCAGAAATAAACTTTCATTTCAACACAACCCTGTAAATCAAGCAATCGTCGACAAGAAGCTGAAAAATTGTTTTGTCGCGTACTGTCTGATGTATTGAACAAGTGAAATGTTCGCAATAAAGAGATGATGAAAGCGAAATCTTTTTCGTAGGAATAAAGTGACGGCTATTTCGACGAAAGAACGATGCAACATCGCGGCGTGTGTTTCGCTTAAAACTATGCTTAAATTCGAATTCGCTTTTAAATCGCCATTTTCACGATTATTAATCAAACAAATCAAACAAATGAGTACCGAGTTAAGAGCGAACGTAGATTTATCTCGTGCAAAGCGTGGACTAAAACGAAAGTCAGCCGAAAACGATGAAACAACCAGATACGATCCGCTGGAAAATCCGTAAATTTGAACATCGTTTACTGTTATGATATATGATTGAATCTATTCGCAGCCACCAAGGATTCGAAAGCGAATACTATTTTGAAAATGGCTTAAGAAAAGTGTACCCCTATCATTTCGGATTTCAAACGTTTTGCAAAGGACGATGGGTCGGTCGCAACATAATCGATGTGATGCAAAAGGAGTTTCGACAGCTTCCTCTCGAACAATTCGTATTGCTTTTTTTCAAACTCGCTTAATCTTTGCTCATTTTTCTTATTTTTCGTTCTAGAATAAAAGATGCGCGAAAGGTTTGATTACGGTCAATGGTGAACGTATTTCTGTAGGTTACGTTCTCAAAGATAACGATAAAATTTTGAACGTTGTGCATAGACACGAATTGCCGGTTTTAGCTTGTCCCATTCACATTGTTCATGAATGTAAAGACCTTTTGATAATCGACAAACCGCCTTCAATTCCTGTAAGTTTTTTTTCTTTTGCCTGTAATTAATGAAAAACATTTAGGTTCATCCATGTGGCAGGTACCGCCTTAATTCAGTGATGCTTATTCTTAAAAGGGAATATGGATACAACAATTTATATAGTAAGTCAATGAGAAAAAATGGGATTTTATACGAATAATTTTAGCATGTCACAGGCTTGATCGTTTAACTTCCGGTTTGTTGATTATGGCAAAGACAAAGGAAAAGGCAAAAGAAGTTATTCAACAAATTGAAGATAGGGTTGTAGAGAAAGAATATGTGTGCAAAGTTGAAGGAGAATTTCCAGAGTTAGACAACTTTCTAGACAAACAAATTTTAATTTTTATTATTTTTTTTCAGAGGTGAAGTAATATGCGATGAACCAATTGATAGATTGACTCATAAAATTGGTATATTTTATGTTGATAAAAACGGGAAAGAAAGCGTTACAAGATTTGAAAAGATTAGTTCAAATGGAAAAACGAGCATAGTTAGATGCAAGCCAAAAACTGGAAGGACCCATCAAATTAGGGTTCACTTACAATTTTTAGGATATCCAATAATTAATGATGGAATTTATAATTCATTCGCATTTGGACCGAATAAAGGCAAAAATGGGGATTTCGGAGGAAAATCAAAAGAACAAGTATGATTTTATTATTATCATTAAGGATTCACTTAATTTTCTTGCAGCTGATCGCTGATCTGTTAAATGAGCACCCAATCGAACAGTGGTATGATAATGACAGTCTAGTGCCTCCTATCGATTTGGACCAAAACAACGTCATTGCTTCTTCTCCTCTTAATTCATTTGAGTTTGGAATTTACTCAGAAACAGAGGAAATGAAGAAATATATGGAAAGGTGTGTAAATTTCATAATTAAAAAAATACAAAATACAAAAAAAAATGCAAATGGTAATATTAATTTATAAATTATTTTGATTTCATTAAAAAATTGCACTGCTTTTTTATTTACTGACCTCTTGATAAGTTTTGATAACTATACAATTGACACTATGCAACTATGTAATCTAATTATCTCATCACTACAGTTGAACTTCTTTTCTTATGAACCAAATTTGCAGAAAAAAATTGTTTATTAAAGTGAGGAGTTCATAAAAAAAATTTAACTAATACTGTAAGGCACACAAAATTTCTTTCATTAAAAACGAGGTTTAACTGTATTGAGAATTACGAAATTAGTAGTGACTTTTTTAAGTGAGTGAGTTTTAGTGGTGACATTGTCGAAATTATATGTATTTGGGAAATTATTGTACCTGATCCTTGCATTCTATAATTGAATCATAAACTTATTCACCTTTTATTTGGATAAAGTTTTTATTTCTGTTTGCAGCACGAAATTCGACTGCACAAAATTTCAAGTGGTAGAAGATTGTGAAGAATGTCTCGTAAAATTTCGTGATCCAAAACCAGAAAAGTTGTTCATGTATCTTCACTGTTTACGATATAAAGTAATTGATAGAAATATTTATAAAAACTGAAACATACTTTTTTATAGAGTGCGACGTGGGATTTTTCAACTGAAATGCCATTTTGGTCAAAAAACGACTCAATAAAATGTAATTAATTTTATTATTACTGACTTAGTCCATTTTTCTTGAGTTCAAAAATTATTTTTGTTTTTATAACAAAAGAATTGATGGAAGCATTCACTACTTTTCATTTTATTTACAAAATATTTCCTTATCGCATTAAAACAATAAAACATTTAATACTTTAATGTTATTTTATTGGCAGTTATTTATTTGTTTAATAATAATTATTTATTATTTGATGATGATGATGATGATGACGAGGAGGAGGAGGAGGAGGATGAGGAGAATTCCCACCCCCATTCTCATTTCCATCCTCATCCTCCTCATCATCATCATTTATTAATTTAATTAATTCATTAATCTTAAAATTTTTATACGATTAGCATAATATAAATCCAAAATTCTACCTTCCAATTAAAAATACAAACTTTTAATTCTATTAATTTTAATTAATAGGACAAATTGAATATATTTGGAATTTAATATATTTGGTATTCTGGTTTGCTCTATAATATGAATATAAGGGAAGGTTTTTAACTGTCCCAAATTAACTGGCTGAAAAACTTTTTTATGTGTATTTGGAACGAAAAAAAACTAAAAATTTGCTTGACATTCCTTTATCGTCAGATTTGGAATTTTATGTTATCTTGCTAAATTATCAAAAA
>NCKU01005196.1:0-10602 GCA_003675995.1 Dinothrombium tinctorium
TCGACAATATCGATGAGGAAACTTTTCAAACAATCGATAATGTAATCAATTTCCAGTCTCAGCGTTGGATGTCTTTAATACATTAAAGAGAAAAGCAATCGTATTAAAGCCGAAAAATTTTAATTTTGAAAATTAAGATAAATGCGAAAATTTTTATGTAAAGCGTTTTTTCTCCGCGACAAATTAGATGAACAAGCGACAAGCAGTTGATTGTTACAGTATTTACAGAATCAAAATAAAAATTGTTAAATACTTTGTAGAATGATGATACGTTAATCAATTGACTTCTTTCACTCTTATATTTAAGATATTTTGTGAAATGAGTGATTTTTGAGCGTTTTTTCCACACTTTTGGAAATAATAACATTCCTTTCCCAAAATCTGCATCAATTCTTATCGCTTAACATGATAATGTTTTATCATATAAGCGTTCAACTTGTCATTAAAAGTTGAATTGTTTTCTATCATTATGATCTGTAAGTATCGATACAACAATTCTTAATTTAAAAAAATTATGGATTAAACTTATTATTTCTGAGAGTGTATTTATAATTTTGTAAAATTTTGGTCATTTATTAAATAAATAACTTGTTTGGCAAAAGAGCAATGCGAAAATTAATCTTTCGATTTATCACTAACATTATTGAAACCCGAATTACCTTTTTCAAATTCCCATTTCAAAAGTGAATGAGCAAATGAATGGTAGATTTATTAAGAAAAAGTGTATTTAACAATATGTATTTATATTGTTGGATAAACTTTTAAAATCTAATCAATTACTTTTTCTGATTACTCTTCGCATGAAAGCTACTTCAATCAAAACTTTGAAGATGATTATGAAGCTAACAAAAGTACTTTTGAGTGATTTTGAGCATTTTATTGGATTCGAAAAATTAGAAACAAACCCAGACAAAAAAAGGAGAGTTAAATATAGTTGTTTGGAAATAAATTACTTCACAGTTATCTCAAGCAAACCTAAAATATTAGATAATTCTTTGCAATGTAAGTTTGCCGTGAAATGCTCGTTTCCAGGTTTACGTAATTTAATCCTCTTCACTATAGTAGCTGCTTGTTTCGCTGGAATATCGTCTATCGGAACTTCCTTAGGGCCGTAATTTCTGCTTTCAATGATTATTTTGCATTTTGTCAGGGTTTTTGGCATCGGATTTGAGAAAGTGATGTTCAAGAAAAACGGTTTTCTAATTTTAACATTCTCATCAGCCGTAAGCTTAAGATGAGGGTGTCTTAAAGCGACGCTCATCGACTTCGTTAGACTCCGATTTGTTTGGATCGTTAAAGTTGAAACAGTTATTCGGAGTATTGAGAGATCGAGCAGTTTATCAATATAATGCAAAGGTGCAATTTCAAATTCAATGGTTTTTCCTGCAGACAAAATTAATCAATTAAAATTAGAATTTGAAAATGCTGTTTTGCTCATTTTTTACTCTGTTTCGATGCCAAATTGATATTGTCTTTTCGTTGATATATCATTTCTCCTTCTTTTCCTGTACAGTACTCTGAAGATTCATTTGCAAAAATATCAATTCTATACTCTGTTATCCATTTGTTTACAAGTTTGATCTTAACAATTATTAACTCTCCAATGAGTGTATCGTTATCGGCTTCAATGATAAAATCGACATCAGGTAGCAAACTTTCTCTAAACACTTTCTCTACAGTAAATCCCAAAGTCTCCGATGCTTTTTTAAATGAATTTCGTTCTTCCAAAGAACCTTCTCGATATTTATAAGATTTCGTCAAGTCTTCATCATTAATCGTGTGCAACAAATTTCCGTGAAATCCGACCTTTTGCGTTAATATTATCCGACCAAATCTAGTTATAAATTTTGAATGAATTGAAAAATATTCGTTGCGAATTTTTTACTCACCTATCAGTTCTACGTCTGCCTTTTATACGACTATTTCCTGGATAAACTTTGATATTTTGTTCATCAGCATTCACTTCAGAATAAATGAAAGGTGAATCAAAGCCGACTTGCACGCTTCCTTCTTTTATTGCTTTCACAGAAGCCGGTCCTGTCCGAAAATACCCACCCATTCGCTCTTGCGGAGTTCCATCAACAACTTGCCACCCATCGTAGCCATTGGGCAAATCAGATCTTTTCATCCAAACTTCATTCCATACATGAAAATTCCACAATGAATCATTGGTCAAATAATCTAGTGGCATATTCCTTGGATCAAAATATGATTCGAGCACTAAATTGTTGTCTGTATCGTGACCAGAAACATAGTTTGTGACAGTTCTTGAAGGGATGCCCAACGCTCGAAAAATTGTTGTAAGTACGGCAGCAAACACCCAACATTGACCATATTTTACTGGTTTACCATTTGTTTTATGATAACGTTGCAGTATCTCAACACTTCCTTTCCAAAAGGATGGATCCTCGCCATCATTGTATTTCCCATCCCATCTACCCCAAATCATACCAAATACCCCAAATTTACTTCTTTGATAATTGGCCTTTATAAATCAAAATGATTCAATTATAAAATTTTTTAATATAAAAATTCTTACATAAGCTGATACTACGGATGTGAGCTGCATTGCATTCGTACGGTACTGGTGATGGAGGCCATGTCTATCCAACAAAAACTGTATAGCAGGAAGCACAGGCGTTTTGAACTACAGTTAAATATTTTTTATGATAAACATATTTTTGAATTTACATTTTTAAACTTACTTGTCCATACTGCCAAACCATAGCAGAGCGACTATTGACTGCGCCTATGTGAATTTTTCCAAAATCATTCAATACATATTCATTAAGAGCTACTTCATTCGCCATATACACGTCATCATCTGAACATATTTCATTGAATTCTTTCATCAATCGCAGTGATAAAACTTACCTACTGACCATGGGTTGAATAAAATATAAATATCTTTATTATTTCTGTACATTGTACGTTCACCGTCAATGTCGTAAACAACAACGAACATTTGCCACTTTCCTACTGGAACCACAGCAGGAATAAAAACTCTAATTTTAAATGAATCTCTTCTGTTGAATAATAAATCAATATCCCATTTTGATGTGTCGCTCATGAAATTTTTATTGCGCTCTAACCGTAAATTAGCAAAAGATTTATCTTCTAGTGTTGGGTGAAGGCCTGCATCATTAAAAAACTTTTTCTCAATAATGAAATACTAAAAAACTTACCATAACCAAACTGAAGATAAATAGTGTTTTTGAATGCATCAAAAGATTCGCTAAGATAAATACGAAATTCAAATGGTTGTCCACGTCTTATGATCAAATCATCGTTATCGTAAACAGTATTGAAATCTGACGTATGATGGTTCACAGAATTTTCATCGGGGTACAAATTTACATTAAGAATCGAAAGTTTTGAAGAAACAGAATTAATTGAAAAAAGGTACAAAAGAAATAAAGCGTAATTTTTCGATTCGAATAACATTATTTGATCAGTTGAAATTCTTAGAAAAACATTTCAATGAATGAAATGTCTGATTCGTCTGACTTTGTAAAGAGTTAAAAGAATTTGTAACAAACAAATTGAATTACTGATTAAAAGTAACCAATTATTTTCAAATGCTCATGAAATCTTGTTTAAAAACTTAAGTGCCTGATAAAATTAACACCACAATTCTACAAACTCTTGAATATATTTGATATGAGGTTACGTTATTATTAATACTACTTAAATAGTTTGAGAAGGATAAAAGGGTTTTTCTAATTTTTTAAAATCTAAAATCTTAAAGTTTATAAGTTGAGTTCATTTGTGCATTAAATATTTTGAAATAAACTTCAGTGAGTTGCTAAAACATTTCTTTTGACAAGCAGATATGCTATTATACGATAAGATATCAGAATCGCAGTTAGACCAAATATTTTAAATGCAAATGTATAATTATGAAGTTGAAATGTAGTAAGCACAATCGATTCCATTTCATCGTTAGCTTTTACATAATCTTCAAAACTAGCATCAACTGCATTCAAAAACACACTCGTTATGTTTTTAGCATCATTTCGCATTGTTTCCAATGATTCCGCTCTCACATCTTCGTAATCGTATTCATTGTGGTCTAGAACATAACTAAACACAGTATAGATAAAGTATGTGATACGCTGCTGAGCGAGTTCCATTTTTGCTCCAATACCTTCTCCACAGCGCAAATCACCATAAATAGCCATCACCATACATTCAAAAGCGTATCTAATGTAAGAAATATCTGCAAATATTTTCAAATATGAAGGAATATTGACGTAGAAAATAAGGTAACCACTGAAAAGTATGAAAGGCACTGTGGTCAGCGGGCCAACAAACACAGCAGCAGTCAAATTTGGTGAAAATATGGCTCCAACAATTATTCCATGTGTTTGAGTAACGTTTATCAAAACGTATAAAGTAAGAGCGAATTTTGCGAAGCGTGATAATTGCAAAGGTTGCCCTGTGAAGTAGTATGTCATAATAATGAAAATGATGCAGCAAAGAAGTTGAACTGGTATATCGGCTATTGTGAACGCAGTAAAGTATGAAAATGTGTCGTACCAACCATTTGCCACTTCTTTCGCTACTGTTTTCATTTTGATAATGATGCCGATCACACCGCAAAGAATACCATAAAATTGGAAGAAAAGAGTTATGAAGAAAAGAAAACCCAAATTGTTTTCTGCTTGTTCATATTCTTTCCTTATTTGCCTGTCAAAATCGGCGTAGTTTTCTACATTAATTTTGTCGATTTGCGCCGGTGGACAACCCCCGATATGCCCAATGTCTGCGAAGAGAATGGCCAAAAGTGAAGCGACGAATATAACTGAAAATATCCGGAAAAAAAGGAGCATTATCTCGCGTGCGAAGTAAATAAATAAGCGCTGGGAGAAAATCATTATTGCATACAATCTATGAAACTTCGGAGAAAAGATGTGTTGTTCAAGTAAGTTTACATTCGCATCGTTTCCTGTGTCTTCTTCTGCATCTATTTCCGCGATCATAGATTTTATACACTCTTGTCCGTAGTCACCAGAAGCAATTTCGATTATAAAATCGGCTGGATTAAAAAATTCAGGACATTTCATATTGAAATTTTCCAGCCATTCGTGAATTCTCCTTGGTGATCTGTCGTAAATAAATTTTCCAATCTTCGAGAGTATATAGACTTTATGAAATAAATTGAACACTTTTGCACTCGGCTGATGAATGGTAGCAACGATAGCAATCGGAGGCGATTGCTGCGTCAAATGATGCAATAACTCTACTGTTTGTACGCAACTAGCACTGTCCAGCCCTGATGTAGGCTCGTCAAGAATCAAGATGTCAGGGCGAGCGACTAATTCTTGAGCGATTGAAAAGCGCTTCATTTGCCCTCCGCTCAAACTCGAGATGCGAGTTTCGGCACAAACTTGCAACGAGAGCTGTGCGAGCAACGAGTTTACAATTTGTTCGTGAAATTTTTTCACATTTCTCAAAACAATTCTCTCTCCCGGCTCCTCTGAACTCACTGCTTCAAGATCGTCACTCTCCTTTATTGCCGAATTTTTTAATTTAGATGCAAAGATCAGTGCTTCGCGAACGGTGAATAGGTCAAAGAAGTGATCTTGTTGTGGGATAAATGCGACACTCACTTTTCTATTTCCAGTCAATCCGATTATTCCTGATCTTCCTATAAGGCGCTTACCAGTAATGCACTCGAGTAAAGTTGACTTCCCTGCTCCACTTGGACCCATCAACGCTGTCAATTCTCCAGATTTAAATTCGCCGCTTACTCCATGTATAACTGTTTTCGATTTGACATCATTCTTGCCCAGAATTTTATCGATGAGAACATCAATTAATGGCCTTTCAAGTCGATAGATAAGATTTTTCCATCGAATCGAAAAATGATCGCTTGATTGTGGCCGGTCGTCATCTTTTTCTTCCATTTTACTGTCGAAAGTTATTCAATGTTTTCATCTTGATGTTCAATATTTCAATGTTAATGTTACTGTTTTCTCGCTCTTTTCTTGGTTTTGAAGTAATTAAAATCAATATTTATCGAGCCGAACACGCTACACTTTTCCTATAGAGTAAAAGCAGTCAAGGTAAAACTAGCTTGATTTAGAATAAAAATATTTTTTAGGTCTAAAATTAATGTTAATATTGATTTCGAAAAGTGCGTTCCTAGAATTATGTCAAGTGAACTACTGTTATTAATAAAATTGATTATTCACATTTTGAAATTGCAAGTATTTATATTTTTGAGTTATTTTTTTCAACGTGTTTCGGTCACTTCAGTGACCATCATCAGGGAAACAATTAGCAAATATTAGCAATATTAACATATTCTTTACTCGCGCAAAGCAAGTATCCATAGCTCGCTTATTTTTTTACCTTCATCCTGATTGATATCATTGCTCTTAGTTTTATGAATGCAAATAGATTCAATTATTTTTCGTTCATTAAATTTTCACAAGTAAAAAAGCTTCAAGTATTTCTTTAAAAAATCATTGAAATTGATTTATGTACTTTATCTTGATTTTTTGTTTTTGTCCGCTTCTTTCAAGCTAGAGCGTCTCCATACTTAAAAACGAATACGCAAGAACATGATTAGAATTTTAAGTTAGTGCGTGCAACCTTTTTTATCTTTATCAAAATACTCAAACTCATTTATTTCTCGACTGTATGCGACTGCAAAAAATTATTTGTTACGTGCTTTTGATATAAATATGTAAAAGTTCGCTAAATTATAAGGTGGACACTTGGAAAAATTTGCTTATGAAATAAAAGTTTGATTGACTCTCTTGATTTGAAAATTCCTTCAAATTATTTTCCATTTTATCGGAATATTTTGACATTTCTAGATAAGTAATTTCAATTAATATAAATCATGTTTTACTATAAACAAGTTTTTTATATAAGTAAATACATTTTTTTTGCAATATTATCGCGCAACGCAATTGTTTTAAATCACGCGCGCTTTTACTACGACAACAGACGGCGCTGTTGACCGCATTGCGCCTTCCGGGGCAATCTGGAACAAAGCTGCGCATGCGCAGCTCCGATTTCCTTTAGCGAAGGAAACGCGCCGCTCCTTCACTTCTTTGGCAGCGCTCGCCCGAGAAGGGTCGCTGGCTCCTCGCTGCGCGCCCGACGGCTAGGCCTGATGGCCGGTCCTCGAGTTAGCGCTTTGAGGAGCTGGTGGCGAACTCGACGGGCGAGCGGATAAGGTGCGGCGGGTTCGGGCGAATCCCCGACGGCTAGGCTTTGTGCCGGGCCTCGGGTTCTTTCGCCAGAACTCGCAAAGATCGAGGGTTGGCGCGGCGCACCGCTGGGTTGAGGCCTACGACTAGGTTTACGCCGGGCCTGGGCCAAGAGACCCAGAGCGGTGCGCGAAGGTTAGGTCGCGGAGGGCTCGGACGGTCCTTGACGGCTAGGCCTGTTGGCCGGGCCTCGAGTTCTTCCGTCAAAAGCCCAAACATGGAGGTTAGTTTGAGGCGCGTGGGGTTAGGTTAGGTTTGCTTGGCAATAGCCGACGGGTAGGCCTTACCGGCCGGGCCTCGGCTATTTGCTTAGTAATAGTTGGGATTGGGTTAGGTTAATTTCCGGGCAAGCACAGCGGCCGACGGGTAGGCCTGATGGCCGGGCCTCGAGTCCGTCTGTGCTTCGCCTGAATATAGGTAAGGTTAGCGCTGGTCAGCTAGGCTCAAGCGGATGCGGCGGCCGACGGCTAGGCCTGATGGCCGGGCCTCGAGTTCGTTTGGTCCGCATCTGGATAGGTTATTGTATTAGATGAGGTATAGGTTATCGTTGGGGAGGTCGCGGTTATCGTTCGTGTTTAGTGCGCGAATTAACTTCCGGGTCATTTGGTTCGCGTTATTCTGTGCGGGCTACTCTGTGCGCGGTCGGTCATTTTGTGCGCGTTTATCGAGAAATTGAAGTAATCGGAGACTTGACAACATGTCGCGTCTGCACTAGACTCTAGAATTAAACAACTCGAGAGGATTCTGGTTTCGTTGGGTGGAATGGCAAAATTATAGCGCGACAATATAGTGAAGTATGCTTTCAAAGATAGGAAGCAGGAGTTTCTTTAGCGTAAAGATTACTTCACTGTAAAGTGAAACCTTTTCTGTCCACTGTAAAACGTCTTATTAAATTTAACGAAAATCTTCATTTTTCAAAAAATTAATTTGTCGAGATTATACTTATTACACTCTTGTCTATGTAACAATTTTTAAGTCTTACCGTAAAAAATTGGATTTCATTGAAACTTAAAACATAACTAAACACAGTAAAGATATCAAGATGAAACAGATTAAAGAATTATTAAAAATAAAAGTTTTGGTGCAACACCAAAATATATGAAGCTATTCAAATCTTTCAAATTTTAGCACCATTTTCATATAAGCGACTCAATTATAGAAACAAAGTTCTCAACATTCGAGAGAAGCGCATAGATCTAACCTTTTCGTTGTGACCACAGCGGTCGCAAATGTGTTCTTTGTTCTCTTTGAAAAAGTTGAGAATCGCTTCTTGAAGCGTAAAATCTATCGCAGATTTGAGAGCATAAATACATTGTTGCTTTTAGTAAGTGCGTGAGTTTTCACTTTTTGTTAGGTTGTTTTGGTCGGTGTATTTGATGCATTTGATTACACTGTCGAATTCTATTGAAAAACTACAAATCGTATTCTCTTCCGGTACGATTACATCCTTTTCTTTAGTAAATTCTTCTTCAATGGTACTTAAAATCAGCTGCAAAAGGTCGGCAGCTACCTTGCTGCATAACCGTATTGAATTGAGACGATACTTCTCAAACACATGCTTTAAATTTCATTAAACACGAATTGATCTGTTCTTCATTGATTCCGGTCACCAATTTCTTTTCTTCTTTGAATCTGAAATAAAGTTTTTATCATTTGCCATTCTTCGAGCGCGATTCGGCCAAACTTTAGTTGACGATTCTTTTATGAAAAAAAATTAAAAAGACCAAGAATGGACAATTGAATTCATTTAATAAATGTTGCAGATTTCTTAGAGGAAGAGGGTGGTTTTCTCTGTGTTCATTTCGTTTGTGTTCTTTGGTTGCTTTTCAATTGTTCTGCGCTTAACCTTAATTCGAGTCGTACAGCTGTGTCAAAGATGGCGATCGCTTCAATTGTTTTATCTCATTATTAACGCTTATGCTGTCGATTGTCTGCAGTGGAAGCGAATCTTGTTTCTTAAACGTTTCTTAGAAAATGAGTACGACGATAAAGTCGGTGTCAGTTGGTGCTGTTCCAGATTAGTGTGTCGGGTGGGATTATTATTTATGCTTTTCTCTTCAGCGATCACTGTGATCGCTTCACTTTATCTTTGATCAAGTTCTCTCTCTCTCTCTTTTCTTTCTAAATCCAAATGATGCGCACCAATTTTCGTATTCTCGAATTCTGAATTTCATCGAAAGGTCACTGGTCAGCAAAAATTGCAAGCGCAATAATTTATATTTTATATACAGTCGTATACAGTTCGTTTGGAAGTGTATTTCAAATTGAGGCACGCAGTCTCCATGCGATTGGAGAAAGTGCAAACGATTTCTACAATGAATTGATGTTCGATTGGTGTTAGTTCCACATTAATAAAGTGGCTTTATTTCCTTCGTTTTTTCAATAAATCTGAATTAAGAAATTGTTTGAAGCGAGCATTTAAAACATGAGCACAAACGAAAAAAATTCATTCGAAACAAGTGATGCTTTAGTTGGTTCGTCTGAGGCTATTGAGCAACATTCTCTGCGCAGTCAAAGATCGACTGCCGATTCTGGCATTTCCGGTGCTTCTTTGGCTACAATGATGTCGGCAGGCGCTGCTCAACCATTGACTGCGACATTCACCCAGTTTGGCACAATTGTGTTCAGTCAATACGAGCGAAGCATGAACGTGATACGAGAACATTTGATTTTACTTTGTGTGTGTGAGACGGTAAAAAGACGATTGGGTTTTCAGACTGATTGCCTGAAGAAACGTGTATTGCAATTGCTGAGCGAATGCGATTCGAATAAACTGAACTATTTATTCGCTACAAGTGGCAAAATGTATAAACGGAGAGACGCTTGTAAAGTTCGCAAAGAGTGTGAAATGCAAATATTACGAAACGAGAGAATCGAATTATGCTTGTTGGAAAAGCAGCGATACTTAGAAAAAAGCATTCCAGAAGAGAAAGCAAAAGCAAAGGCAAGAATCAATGAGCTCATTAATCGCTATCGACAGCATATGAAAGATACAAATCGTCGTACAGCAATGGAACGTGAAGCAATTGAGAAGAGTGAAGATGAAGAAGTAGATAACCTCTAGATGCAAGATAAAAGATCGGTTGAAAATATGCAATAAACTTAATGTTGAGACGGATTTTTCTTTGAAATAAATGAAAACATTAATCATAATACCTGTTCAAACTGGGCTTGAACAAAGTTTTATTTTTATTTGCACGCGCCGTGATTTAATTTAATTTTTTTAAATTTAATTGGACCACACCTTTTCTTCAAAAAATTCATTTAAAATGACATGAAAATAAAGTTATATAGAAGAATACACTCAAGGAAAGAGAAAAGTTTACATTGTTGGGTAAAAGAAATACATTTTTTAACCATTTCTTTTACCTAACAA
>NCKU01005197.1:0-10592 GCA_003675995.1 Dinothrombium tinctorium
TGTCGATTGCAAGTTTAGATACAAAACAATCTGTCTCTGACTGTATGCATTAAGAATAATTACACCCATCATAAATGCTAATTCTTGAAGAAAGTTATTCTCATGTAAATTTTATATATCATTAAATCAAATCAAATAAATTTTTTTATCATTAAGTTCATAGCCAATTTTTTTTTTATTATTATGGGCAGAAATTTCAGCCAATTTTATCTGATTTGTTTTAAAATGATTAAACTCTTTATATGCTATTTTATTACTTCAATCTCTATTGTTCATGTTAAACAACTTAGAATCAATTTTTCAATGCTTTCATGCAGCATTATCATAAGTTAGCAGTTAAATAAAAGTTTCAATTAAAAATTCTGAATAAAAAACCTTTGAGATTTCGGCCCACAATAAAAAAAAAAATTGTCGTAGAATTAATGTGAAAAAAATATGTAGAATTACATCAGAATAGCTTGCTTCAAGTGAAAAATTCGCATCTATGATGAGTTTAATTCTTAATGCAGATGTGAAGTTCTATTTACTTAATAGGTTTCCGATTGAAATCGGAATCGGACCGAAAAAAGTGCTTGTAATCAAATTTTTAATTAATTTATTTTTTATACAATAAGAAAATTGTTTAAAATTATGTTTGAAACTGATGAATGCCATGTTTTTCTTTTTCATTTTGTTCAATACTTTTTCGAGGGTTTAACTTGATATATGCTTTATATGTGCAAATAAGTTTCAAGATTTTAAAATGGGCTTTTGTATTTCTAGTCGAGAATAAAAATGCCATCGCATAGAACGATAGAGTGCAGGGTGATAATACAAGTGTTAAAAGCTCTAATATTAGAAAATTTTATCGCGGATGTTATAATTTACATGTGTCAAGATTATAAATGAATTTATCATAATATTCGAGAAATGCCTTAATCCCGAGTTAGAGTCTAGATGAAGAACATTAGAAACGCTCGATTGACTGTACTCCCAAAACGCGTGGGTCTCATTGTACGGATAAAATCTAAAAATGCGTACAATAAGTTCACCATTGCGTGTTTCACTACCAGAGAAATCCTTTGTTACTGCTGAATATACTGATGCTGGAATATGGTCACTGGCATCGTGAGCAAAGGTTGGCGTATTCTCCTTATGGTAAACTCCGTCAAATCCTAAATAGTTGCCATGTCCGTCGTGATAATGTTCGTGAGATGTTGAATAGCTTAAGCTCATGTTTAAATGCGCATAAAAAACAAGAATATGATCGCGATGCTTGAATTGATACTTTGAGTATCTTCCTGAATAGAAACAAGTTCCATTGCTATTCAATAGATCAGCGAAATACTTGTGGATAAACGATTTGCCAGTTCGGGGATTGTTCATTCTTATTTTGCGTAAATTTTTCCTTTTTAATGCATCTCTGCAGCTAAATTTATTCGGTGAAATATAATTTGTCAAGTTTGCTTTTGCATTTGACTCGTTCCTTTCAGCGTGCTCGCTCAAATTGTTCGCTGCATTTGCTCTTACGATAACTTTCGTTCGGCTGCGCGTTTGCTTCACCATTCGCTTTAAGCGACTTCGCTCAATCTTCTTCCGGTACATTGCGTTCAGCACAGCTGTCGCCATTTTCTCGGGAGTAATCACTGGAAATAAACATTCGAAATGATTCGGCGACCACGATTAGGTGCAAAACAAACCTGCTTCATTTGAGCTATCGTTAGCGATGCTCGGTGCTGAATGGTTACGCATAAATCGTACGGAGATAGCGAAGAGAAACGAGATTATCGCTAGCGAAAAGAGTAAAAAGTAAACTTTGTGTGTTCGCGTTTTAAGCATTTTCGTATTGAAAACGATTTAAAGTTTTTTGCTCTACATTTCATAAATCGTTGCTACAACTTTGTCTTGTTGACCGTGAAAAAAATGAATTTTGCATATCGATCGATGTGTACGATACGATGAGATCTGCTGTAAACATTAAATCAATACTTATGCTCTTACTTTTGTTGTTTGCTGTTTTAACGTCAGAAGGAAAAACGTTTTTTTGCTTCTTTCTTTGATTGTACTAAACTCGTATTCATTCGAAAAGGGAACAAAGCTTTAAAATATGAGAAACAAAAGAGAAAAGAGAAATCGCTCTGATTTTATTGTTTCACAAAAAGCAATGTTTCGAAAGCAAATGCTTAATGCGATGCCTGGAGATGCTTTTTCGTGTCTATTTTGCGCCTCGAAATGTTTAAAGAGGCAAATTCGTCGAAAACTCTGTTTCACAATAATTGCTTAAACTATTTTAATTTCGAAATAATCTCGTCATGAGTCAATATTTTATTTTACTCGAAAACTAAATTTTAAGTAGAATCGACGCAATAAAGTTTGCATTAACAGTGAATTTAATAAAATTTTTATTTTAGTACAAAACACAAAATCACTCATTTCAATTTTTCATCGAAACAAATTCGTATAAAAGATTACTTGACAGATCGCCTCGAATTCTTTTGCTTTAAATTCACTTGCTTGAATTTTAAATACACACTTGGTCCTTAAAAACCATCAAACATTCTATTTTATCTCGTAATTTACAATAATCGAAATTTGACAAAATGTTTAAATAAATTCTCATTTCTAAGTGCTAAAGTGTAATTTATTACACAAAATAATGATTTTCAAGCATGATAATGTGCAAATTGATAAGCAAAGTGTGTTAAATTATTAATTTGGATTAAAATAGCAAGCTAATGTAGTAACTACAAAAATCAATAGTAGACTCGATTTCGAAGCTGTTGCTGAGCCATGATCGTCGAGCGTGAGAGCCACGCTTTGAGCACTGTATTCCCAAATTCCGTGTGTTTCATTCAGCGGATAATATCGAAACATTGGTGAATAACCATCCACTGTGACGGGATGATTGTGGTAATCGAGTTTCGCTAGATTCGCAGCTTGGATTGGAATGTGTTCATAAGCATCATGCACCACCGCATCTGTAAAGTGCATGTGATATACACCATCGTGACCTAAATAGTGTCCGTGTATATCGTGGAAATGGTTATGCTCAGGACTGTGAATATACACGAAACCAGGCACCGAGGCCGGTGTAAATAAAACCATAACATGACCATTACGTACGAATTGATGTCGACCATATTTACCGACATAGTAACCAGCAGCTGCACCAGCTATTCCTCCAGCGAGCAAACCCAAACCAAATGCTCTACCAGTGTGTCCGCCTTTCATTTTAATTTTTATTTTGTGCTTGTAACCCCCATATGGACTGTATTTCACTTTAGTTTCGTACTTCGTACCGCCAAATTTGTACTTTGTTTTGTACTTCACTTTTCCATTCGAAAACTTTGTTTTCACTTTGTAGCTGCTTCTCTTGAAGCGACGGTGCTCCACAATGTCAAGTACTTCAGCTTTCAGCTCAGAAATTTTCGCACCTATTTAAGAAAGAATTTTTAGTTTTTAATTATAAATCGATGCGCTCTTAAAAAAAACTTGATTGTATTTATATTAAATAAAGTTTAAGATAAATACCTTCTCGATAACGAAGATTATTTTCATCCAAGTCAATAGCCACTTGCAACGGAATGAGGTCTTTTTGATCATTGCCTACTTTATGTAAGCTTAGACCGTAAGAAGTAGAGACAAAGATCAGGAACTGTGTCGTAAGAAAAACTTTACACACAAACTCATTTGTGAACATTTTATGATTCTAAACTAAATGAAGCATTCACAAAATCAGCATTAACTAACATAGATTTTCGTTGTGCGTTTGTTTTCGCAGCTTTACTGAAAATACGCTTTGAATCAATATTACTACCTTGATATGAAGTGACGTCTTTCTTTGAATGGCCGCTAAATGCAGAACTCATTTCAACATTAAAAGCGATCTGTTTTTCATTTGAATATTTGAATATAAAAATGAAGTTTTAATCTAACTTTTCTGTTTTATCGTATGTTATTTTTGGCTTTATTTATTTATTTGGTTATTAATTTTATTGAATAATAAATTTGTAGAAAACTTTTTTATCGAGATAACTTCGATCGAAAGTAGCGTCGAGAGTTTTAAATGGATACGAGACACCTGAAGCTAGCAAGATCAATCTGAAAACACTATTCGATGTGAAGAAAAATGTACTTACTTGAGGAAATAGCGAATTATAAATTTGGTAGGGCCAAATGAAGTTTACACATTTGTATAACTTAATGATCATTTTATTTTTAATTAAGAAGTTAATGGTTGAAGCATTAAACCAAATGCATTTTCATTCAAAGCGCGTTGTTGTGTTTAGAAATGCCATGGTTGTCATTGATCGATATTGGCATGAAGCTTAATTAATATAAATGGTTTATTAAAATGAATAATATTTTTAATACAAAAGCATGCGGCTTAACAAGGCTACGCTCACCATCTCGCTTTGGTGGTTACTTACCCGCGCACACTACAGTACAACAGTGCGCTTCGTATTTACACTGTTATTAGTGATAGCTACAATCAAACAGAAAGTTTAAAGACTGACGATACAACGTCGCTATTTTCTTCTACATCTTAAACATCACTTATAGATAAAGAATTTGCGGCTGCTTTCTTTTCGAAGCGCTTTTTTACTAACGGTTGGGAGACTTAAGTATTTATTCGACTCAGCTTCTGCTTCTCAACTTTGTGTTCATCACTCTTTTCGAAAATCAGAATTTACATTTCGATAAGATATGCAAAGTGATTTTGTTCATTGTTTTTAGTTTATTCAACTTTTGTTTATGCTAACTTTTTGCTATTTATGCATTAATTATTTTATTCTTGATAAGCGTAATTCTTGTTTTAATTTTTAATAGCTTATTTAAGTTTCAAACTCTCACAGATGAATTAAAACAAAAAACATGTTTTTTTTGTCGATATGAATTTTTGGAAAATGAGTGAAAATTAGATAAAAACTTAGAAGTCAAACTATTCTTTCAAAAAGTTTCGGCATCTAGCTTCTATCATCTTTCATTCTTATTTCGTTTCCTGTGTGTGTTTTGCTTATTTCTCTATTTTCATCGCTGTAAAAACCTTTTCTGTTCTCTTTCTTTTCTAAGCTTCATTTTTTTTATTTAATTTTATTTTAAAATAAATGATAAATGCTTAGAAACGCAAAAGAAACAAAGCGGAAAAAACTTTATTAGTGTAAAATAGAAAATAAGCTTTGAATTAAAAGTATTTACGTTGAATTTTGTAATGTTATGTTGATTTTTGCTGGTTAAGATGATTTTTTAACATTCTAATTTGTTTGCGCGATTTCTTTGCGATTTTGAAAAATAAAAATTCAAAAATGGTGCTCGAAAGTTGAAAGTTAGTATTAAATTACATAAATCAATTGGTAATATTTTCTAGTCAATGTGTTTCTCTTTATTGGAAAATGAGTCAAGAATATAAAAACCGTTTTGAGAATGAAGCTCAATTATAATAAACAGCGTTTTGCGAATGCAATTATTGTTTAAACGATGCATAAGCAACTGTCACAGCTGTTTAACGACCGTTTGCTAACATCCGCTAATTTTGGCAGTTCAATTGGTAAAAAAATACATTGAGATAATTTAATTTTGTATCATTTTCCGCTTATTTGCGAAAAGCATTCGGAAACACACTTTGCTTGTGTTTAAGCTGCGAACTGAAAGCAAAATCTAAACCTTATTTCGATTTCGCATTTTTTCACTCTTAATCTTTGAAATTTGAAACTTTTTTTGTGTGTGACAAAAACAGATTAAATGGAAGAAAAAATAGCTAAACAAAAATCTGAACTGCTTTCCGAAAGGAGGTAAGACTCGAATGAACACATTGTCTAACCTAAATTCATTATTTGTAAATTTATTCCAACTTTAAGCTCCCAAATGGAAAGTGTGTACGAAAGAGTAAAACATAATAAGTACCGCAAAGGTCTTATTTGCTCTATTCTTCTGTTTTTCTTGCTTTTAACCAGTCTCGCCTTATTCGTTTTAATTCAAAATGAAGAAGGTTTGATATTCTTTCCGTGAAAATAAGAAAACTTTTTTAAAATTGTGACTTATTTCACATTGCTTAGAAATAGGAATCGCTGTTTGTAACACCGAACAATGTTTTTCGACCGCGAAAAAAATTGATTCTTATTTGGATAGAAGCATTGATGCTTGTGAAAACTTTTACCAATTCGCTTGTGGAAGCTGGATCAAAAATAATCCAAGGCCCAGAGATAAGCAGAGCTTTTCGATTAGATCAGTTTTGACAGAAAATGTTATGGAGCAAATGATCGGTAAAAATTTTGCGGTTTTTAATATTTTAAGCTTTTAACATTATTTCATTTTATAGCCTTTTTCGAGACAAAAATTTCATACAATGATTCCGATGCACTCAAGAAAGCGATTAATGTTTATTCCGGATGCACTGATATTGGTAGATAACAAATTTTAATCTTAATTTTGATTTAACGATGAAAATTGCAGATAAAAGAAACGACATCGGTTTACATGAATTAAAACGATTATTGCAAAATGTGATTGGCTTTCCTATTATGATCAAAGACTGGAATTCAAATTCATATAATTGGGAAAAGAAGTTTGTTTACACAGACCTCAAACTTGGCTCCATTCAACCGTTTTTTCGTTACCGAGTTGATCACGATAAAGAAACAAATTATTCGACGTATAGCATTCATGTAAGCTAGAAAAGTTTAGAGAAAACCTGTGTAACTTAGAAAAATTTTAAGATTTATAACACAGATCATTCAGTTGGAAAAGAGCTATTAGATCAAAACAGGAGAACTCCCAGAAAAGAACGAGAATATCAAGACCGTATCAGAGAGCAACTTAAAATACTTGACATCGATGTGTCTGATTCTCAAATAACGCGAGACATTGATGATTTAATCATGCTAAAAATTCGATTAGCAAATGCTTCTTTGATCAAATCGAGAAATAATGATGCTAGCGATGCGAAGAAAATGAGTTTTTATCAAATGGAAAGCAAATTTTTAAACGTAAGCAAAATTTGAATTTAAAGCTAAAATATTATTCAGTCAATGACAGAATGTTTTGCGATTATTTTCATTTAATTTACAGTTTTGTATGGATTAGATAGCAAAATATTCTGTTTTTGACTACGCTCATATATTAAAAATAATAAATGAGATCGCTGGAAAACATTGCGAGCGAATGTAACATAATTTTTAGTTTCTTGTAAACATGATATTAAACTTGCAAAAATGATTTTAACAATGATAAACGTTCAAAATTTAATTTAACACCTAATTTTAAAATTTTGAAAAACTGAAATTTAATTAAACTTTTTTTGAAGCAGATAAATTGGTTTAAGATTCTTTCTACAATTTTCAAAGAAGCGAACGTAAATTTGACTAGAGATGAGAAAGTGTATGTTGAAGATCCGTATTATTTGACTGAACTTGGAAATATCTTAAAAAACACAAGTGTAAGAACTCTCGCCAATTACATTGCACTTGAAGTTGTTAATAAATTTGGAGTGGCCACAGTAGAAAAACTGAGAAAATTGTGAGTATCAGAAGTTAAGTTTAATCTCATCTGAAAAGTATTCGAACAATTTTTAATTTAAAAAATGTGAACTTAATCCGTAAAAATGTTGAAGTTGTCATTCTTTTTCAAAATTTAGTCTCCGGACATTTTCGTGCTATTATCTAAAGTTTAATCAGATTCATTCGTTATAATTATGGAAATCAAAAATGCTTAATTAATAATAATAAATTAAAAAAAAAACATTTTTTTCTACCTTAAGAGCTAAAGACGATAATGAAAATGAAACGCTGAGAAAATTTTGCTATACTACAACTGAACGCTTCTTTGGCGCAGCATTAGACTACATATACATGAAGAAGCTTTTAGATGCAAACGTGTTATTTCAAATAAGAGAATTTATTGAACATTTAAAATATTCTTTTAAACTAACATTAAAACAAAATAAATGGATGGATAACGAAGCACGAGTAAAAGCCGAGTTTAAGGTAATATTTTGTGTTTAAAAAAAATTCGCAATATTTTCTCTGCAGCTCAATAAAATTTTTGGAAGAATTTTATTTCTCTCTTCGATCACCGATGAAAATGATTTGGATGCTTATTATTCTGAAGTATGTCGCAACGATTATCATTTTATGTTTTTAAGAAAATTCTCTAAAAGTTAGGATTTTTACCCTCTCAAAATTATTTGACTTCTTATAAAAAGCTCGTTAAATGGGAAAAAATTCAAAGCTTGCAAAAGCTTCGACAAGATGCGAAGTAAGTTTGTGCTTTCAAAAAAAAGGTTTATTAAAAATTTTAATTTAAAATTCAGTTCTTTCAACATTATCTCCGTGCCGACGGATATGTTTACTTCTTTGAAATCGAAAACTATTGGTAAGTTCTTTGGTTTCATTTTAACATAATTTCAAGAAAAAAAAATTGTTCTAGAAATCCAAATAGCTGCTTTTCAGCCTCCGTTTTATCACCACTCTTCTCCGTCCTCGATTAATTTTGGAGCTATTGGTAATATAGTTGCGCGTGAAATTATGTTTGGAGCTAAAATTGATGGTAATGGATAACTCTATCGAGCTTTAATTTAGTAAAAATAATTTACATTTTATTAAGATGGAAAATCAAATTCGAAAATCAATGAATCACGAAAAAATTATGCTGAGCGAATTAATTGCTTTAAAACTCAATATTCTGAATTTAAAGAGCCTAACACAGGATTAAAGGTTGTATTTTAATCAATTAAGCGCTCATATCTTTGAATACAGGTCAATGGTACGCTAACTTTACAAAATAACATAGCGGAAAACGTTGGTGTTCAGGAAGCATTCACAGCATTTAAAATTCACGAAGCTCTCAGAGGTAAAATAGAAGAAATGAGGCTGCCAAAACCGATGGATGACTTCTCTATGGAGCAGTTATTTTTCATCGCGTTTGCTCAGGTATGTTATTTCTCGAAAGAGCGTTAATCGAAAGAATTTCGAAAACTGGTAAAGCTTTGGTGTAACAATGATTCCGAGGAAGAGATCAAATACAAAATCGAGAGTAAACCTACACCTCCTGATTCAATTCGAGCCATTGTTCCTGTGCAAAATTATGATGAATTCGCAAAAGCATTCAACTGTAAACTTGGATTAAAAATGAACCCACAGAAAAAGTGCACCTTGTGGTAAATGTATCAATCGAATCGAAGTAATTGTATTTATTGTTTTTTTACGTTTACATTTTTCCAGCTAAGCAATAAATTTTTTTTAAATAAAATTTATAACTTTGGGTGAAATGTTAAAATGGGAAATAGTTGTTTGTTCAAAAAAATAATTGGGAAAATCAGTATGATATCTTTTCTCAGTAAGCTTTTTTAAATGCCTGACAATATTAAAWAAAAAAAATTGTTTGAGTGGTTTCCCTACATAAAAAAAATGAGTTGTGGTAAAACGACGGTTTTTCACCATACACAAATAATCTTTAAGTTTAATCTCATAATCATAATTTTAATAAATAATGTCATAATATAATAATAAATAGACAAACACTAAGTGTACAGTCAGAGACAGAATGTTTTGCATCTAATCTTGCAATCGACACTGATATCGCGCATTTTAAATGCAAAATACAGATTAAAGCTAAGGGAAAAAAAATAGAAATTTGCAGTTGTTCGCGAAGCTCAGCTTCCGCTTTTGAAATAATAGATAAGCACAAAACAAAGAGAATAAGAGCAGAGCGAGTGTCTTGTTCGTTTCACTTAACACGATGAAAAGCAATTCTTATCATATTCAACTTAATGTTAAACATGCGCTTCGACTCGGAATAAATAGAATTTAGATTCGAATGCGCTCTGTCTGCCTTAGAATCAATCGTTTATAAATATTTAAATAGTAATAGTAGACAAGCAATTCTTCTGTTTATTTATACATTTGTTTTAAAGCAAAAAAAAGAGGGTGAAAAAGTTTGTTTTGTCTAAAAAAATGAATTAAATGAAAATGTAAGCTGTGAAAACGAATGCCGCGATTGCAGTGAAATTTTGGAATCACTTGTGTCGATAAGCAGAAAACATCGCAAAGAACGCTTGCATCGAGTGTGAGCATCATTTCACGGCAAATGTTGAGAAATTCATTCGAGAAACGAGTAAAATTGAGTTTGATTTGATTCATAATCCGAAATTCGAAAACAAAGCTCCAACGATTTGTGTCGCAAAATGTTCGCATTCGCAAGCAATTTTTCAATTGTTCTCAAAGTGCGCTCGAACCATTGTAATTGTACTCGTGTTATTTTAATCGCGAACGATAAATGAGCTCAACGTCTGCGATAAGATAATGCGAACCGAGTAACAACGAAAATTAGTAAGTGCTTTCAATTGTTTCTTTTTTCATGATTTAAGATTATCGCTGCGCTTAAACCATTGAGAATTTAGACAGAATTTATTTTTGTAACACGCTTCAAATTGAGTACGCCATCTGATTTGCATTTAAAACTTGCATAATGTTAATTTAATTTAAGAACCGCCATGAATCGAAAAATTTTTTATGCTGCTTTTTCTCTAATTGATTTTCATTTCCCATAAAAATTTGATTTTTGTTTCAGCTAATGTATTACAGTTCGGTCGCTTTTAAGACAATTATTTTTAAAGG
>NCKU01005198.1:0-10590 GCA_003675995.1 Dinothrombium tinctorium
CGAAATGAAAAGAAGTCGAATTTTGTTCAAAAATTAAAATAGAAGTGAAGTTGTTATAATCGTTTTCATGAATTGAAAACTTTAAACTTGGCAACCAATTTTCTTTAATTGCTCTTACAAGCAAAACAGTTTATGAACAATGACCATAAAAAAATCCAGAGTGACAATGCTGAATAATCAGAGCTTTAGTGCTTTTGGTGTGAATATGATTTTAAAACAATTTTTAATAAGCAGATAAGTAGAAAACACGTTTAAAATCATATTCATAATTTAATCTTTAGAGTAATTGATTTCAAAATAAAGATAAAATGAAAGCTATTTAATAAAACGTACACATAATTTGTCTACGGCACACTTCTTGAAAAGCTTAGCAAACAGCTTGCCAGAACAATAATGTCTGCAGCTAAAGAAGGAGAATCTAGCAACGTCAATAGAAGACGAAGGGGTAAAGTCGATTGGTATAGTGCTGAGAGAGGATTTGGTTTCATAAAGCCAAAAGGTGGTGGAACCAAAGTATTCGTTCATCAAACAGTTATTCAAATGTCTGGCTTTCGTGAACTTTTTGCAGAAGATGAGGTTGAGTACGAAAGTAAAATTACAGAAAAAGGATTATCAGCAACACTTGTCGTTCGCCTAGAAAGTGAAGAAGAAAAAATTTCTGCCCAACAACCAATGTCAATTGAAAATCCAGATAGTGATAGAAGTAAAAATTATAGCGAGTCTTCGGAGCAAAACGCCGCACAGATCGATTTGCCACCGCAAATGCCGAGATGCAGTATTTGCAAATCATATGATCATACAGATGAAAAATGTCCTTTAAAAGGCAATGAAAGTCTCCAATATTCAGTAAAACAGGTTTTAGGAAGCAGTCCAGAAGAAAGTTCAGAAGAAGATTGCATGCAAGCTGCCGGCACGTCTTATTCTCTTACTGTTGAGCGTTTAACTGACAGAGAAAAAATCCAAAGCAAAAATAGAACGACGAACACCGTAATTGAGGGGAAGTCATATGCGTCGGTCGTAGCGAAAGGCAAAAGAGACAAAGACAAGTGGTAAAGGTGAAAGTGTCCAAAAAGATTTTTGAATTACATCGGTTGGCTGACTTTTTAATTTTCCTCGACTTCAACATTTTCCTCTTCATTTCTCATTTCACAATTTGTTTTGCTTTGCTTTTTGCCTCTTTCATTCTTTCGCTTTTTTTTTGCTTTAAAGTTTTAATAATTAAAATTGTAAAAGATCAGTTCGCGTTTTACATAATTGAATCAAATACATTTGAAAAAGTAAACCAATGAATTTCTATACAGGAACATAAATTTTCAAAAACTTTGGATGACGAAATTTTCAAACTTCTTTTTAAAGATAATTTTATGAAATTGCCTTTTTTATGTGACATTTTAATGCTAAAATAAACATTTTGATAAGAAATTATATCAATTTCAATATTAAAAATGGTTTAAAGCATTTTCGAACGAGATTTTGTTTTTCGACTACAAAAAATTTCTTCTGCACTTCTTTTTAAATGATTTTCAACAGAAAAAATTGAAATGAAGAATATGGATGATCTTAGCTCAAAGGTTAGTTTGGATGCAACATACAATTTTTACATTTTTGTCAATTAGAAATAATAATATTCCTATAGAAAGCGAGTTTGGTCTTCACTTATTCTTTAATTATATCGTTTAATAGTAAAATGTTTCTTCTAGCAGAAATGACTCAGTTTAGAAATGTTCAAAATGGTTAAAGCAATAATTTTTTGATTGAGTCTTTAAGAAATTAAAGAAGTTTTTAATTTCAGAAAAAAATTTTTACTTACTTTTTTAAAAGTGTTTATTCTTAAGCAACTCAACTTGATTTTAATTAATACAATTGAGTGCAAAGCAACGCGAAAAACGCTTTCGTTAGATTCTACGTTACATTTTTGTTCAAAACATTCATTCAAAGAAAATCAAGTCATTCTTATTTTATTTCAAAATAGTTCAAATTTAATAAATGAGAAATTGAAACATTCAATTTAAAAATTTTTATTCCTTCACTTTAAAATTTGATTTATAAAATGATAAAAAACTTTCTTAAAATTCTGTTGTTCATCAATTTTTTTTAATGTTTAAATGAAATAATTTTTAAAAGAGCTTACGATTTTCAATTAATATGTTTAGTCTTTAAAATTAATTTTTAAAGAAGTAATGGGAAAATATTTTTGTAAGTTTTTGAAGTGTTAAAAAGAAATCTTTCAAAAAGCATACTTAAAAAACAAAAGAATTAATAAAATATTTAAATTTTAATTCACTTACAAACAAATAAATTAAAATTAAACAATTATCGATTGAATTAATCATTTTTTAAAATTTTAATTTATTCGAAATTTTTTTCATTAAAAAATGGTTAAATAATATAAAAAAATTATTAAGATTTCTTAATAAAAACATATTAAAGTTGAATTATAATAGATTTCAAATTTTATTCTTCAATTAATAATACAAAAGAAGTTAAATACAATTTTGATAATTAATCAAATATTAAAGAGAATAATAATCCGAGAATCCTCTTGTCCGAAGAGCGAGTAGCGAGGATATGGAAGGCGAAAAAGACCGCGTAACGTTAGCATTGACAAATAGCATACGATTCATTTTCCGTTTGTTTGACTACAGAAACCCCGACAATAGGAAAATTTATGTTCGTTTGAGTGTTTTTGATTGATAGAAAATTTTTTCATTTTTCAATTTTATAGTTCATTGGTTTTAAAAAGTAGCATTAATTTTACAAATTGCATTTGTTAAAATGCTTCATATCATTAATCTTTTTTAATATTACACCTTATTTACAGTCAATTTTAATTCATTTAACACTTTTGTCAAAACTATTAATAGATGCAGCGCTTCGCTTCGAGTTTGTCAGAACTATTAACGCTGTTATCAATTCATTTAATAACAACAGTAATCACAATACAAATAATAATCAATTTTCGTTATTTTTGAATTCATTGATTAAACTGTCCACATTTTTTATTATTGTGATTATGGACATTGAAAAAATGAATTCAAAAACCCGAAATCAACAAGATGGGAAGTGATCAAAACGAAATAATGTCCTGATCATTGGTGTTCATTTACGAAAAGAAATGATGCTTTCGAAATGATAAAATACTCATTGCTTTTCATTTTAAAATAGTCACATTCAGACAAAGATACATTAAAAGTATGTATTCGCTGAAAATCGGACCAAAAAGAAAAATGTATACGTTGAACATCATACCTCTTACATAGATTATAATTCAGATGTTAATGATACATCATTTATGTAAGAGGTATGATAATCAACGCATACATTTTTCTTTGTGATCCGATTTTAAGCATTTGCATCGCCTTTATCAATATTCATTTTTACTTAATTCGTTTGTAAATATAAATATTCGAAAAACATAATTTTATAGAAATTTCGAATATTTTATTAAAAATTTCTGCCAGTGACATTTTTCAGTTGATTTTAAATTAATTGTTAGAATATGAATTTTTATTTTCAATAGCGAAACAAGCGAAAAAGACATACAAGGGTATTAAAAATATATGTTTAGTTATTTTACAATTGTTATATGCGATCTTAAAAGCGGCAGAGTGAAGAATTTTTTTGAAATTAAAATAAAAACAGAAAAACAAGATTAATTATTAAAAAAGTAGTTTTAAGCATTAGTTTTAACAATGATTTTCATAAAATAATACAATATTTGCTGTCATAACAAGCTTGATGACAATCTTCAAGACCAGCATTTTCCAATATCCATTTCAAGTGTAAATAAACAGGAATGAACACTGAAATAGCATTGGGTTGACAGCTTACTTCTTTGTTATTTGAGGTGCTCAGTATGTCTGATTTTGATGTGATGCCGACAAGAGTTCATTTATGGTTGACTCGTAACATAAGAGGACCACCAATGTCGCCGTCACAAACGCTTTCACCTTTGTCAACTTTTGCGCAAATAATCATAAATGAAGGGATCGTCGAAAATTTACATAAAATTCCACGAACATCAGCTTCTTGAAGTATGTATGGAAAATTAGAGAAGACAGGTTGAAGATTGCACCAGCCTAAATTTTCATAGATTTATTCAATGTTTTTATTTTTGAGTTCGGTAGACAAATTGGACTTTGCTCAGACGTGAAGTTAATTTGATGCGGCAGTTCGATCAAACCAATGTCGTGAAAAGGTAAACGAATAAGATAATCTTCGTGAATTTGCCATTTTAGTGCTTTTATAAACTTGAGTTTTCGCAAGTCTGATGATCCTAAACCTACGTTAACTTGTTCAACATCTTTTAAACAGTGCGCTGCAGTTAATATATGAAGATTGCTTATAAGTGATCCTCCGCAAGATGTTCAATATTCAGTGCCATTTGGATATTTATTTTGAAGCTCAAGATAAGCCATCCAAGGGTAAACAAAACTAGCAATTACTTTGTCTCCATCATATATCCTGTCATTAGCAACTTCCACCCCACATTTATTAGCTGTCAATAAATTTCTTAGGTTTATTAAGTTTCTTAAGTTTTTTAAGAAGATAATTATATGATACATACAACAGAAATTTTCTATTCTATTCGTTAGTGCGAAAAAGAAAATTAAATGAACAGCAAAGAATGTGAGAAAAGGCTTCATTGTGCTTAACTCAATGCTTGAACCTGAAAATAATTTTGTTCTTTTTATTCAAATGTTTTTTATTTTTTGATCTAATTTTTTGCTATAAGTTCAATTGATTGACAGAACAATTTCCATTGTTTAGTTTTTTTATTTTTCTTTCCCATTTAGGCACATTGCTTGCTAAATTTTCACATGAACATTGTGTTTTGCAACAAGAGAGAAATAATTTTTCCCATTTCTCTGAATTCGATTTTTTCACAGAAACTCTGAAAAAGTGAGCACTGAGTAAGCAGTAAGATCCTGTAAAATATTACGATTGCTGATACAGTATAGGAAGAAATTTTTTCACGAATCAATCATTTAATATTTTATCAGAGTGAAACGCGTCAATTTTGGCCATGTTCGCGACAATATTTAAAGCATTTAAAAGAAAAAATAAGCACAGTTATTAATTCTGTTTTAACAAACAGTTTTCAGTGTATTCGAGTGAAAATGAATAGTTTTTTTGACGATTTCATTACATGTTAAATAAGTTGCTTTTGTGCTAGTTAGAACAAAAAATTAGAATGAATTCTTACATAAACAATTTTTAAAAATGTTAGAAGCAGACTTCATCATGATTATAAGTTTGATTCTTTGGAAAATAAGTGAGGAATATTAATTCAACAGACTCATTGTTTCAGAAAATGTTTTGCCGCTATGGATATTGCTTCATCACCGTTCGAACGGTGATCAGCAAATTTAACACATTTTTTTGCTTTCTTATCGCATTTAAAAGCTATTGCATAAAGTAGAATTTCAACTCAAAGTGAATTGTTAATTTTGTTTATAAAATTTAAAAATATTTTTTCAAAACTCACTTTACAAATGCGAACTAATCGAGTGTAAAATAATAAATGATTAAGACTGACTTGTTTCGTTTTGACAAAGTAGTTCACGACTTCATCCTCACCTTTCATTCAATCTCATTGTTGTTTCGATTTCATCAATAGTAAATTAAGAAATGTGAGAATAGTCTTCATCGTTTCAACGATATCTTGTGAATTTGTAAGGCAAGATATTTCGACTGAATTGCAAAATTCGTTGTTTTTCTTGAAAAGTTTTTTTAAGCAAACTTTTGCTAATCCATTTGATTGACAGGCTATTCATTATTCTATTGCTCTAACTTTTAGTTCATGCGTTTAATTCTATGAACTTGTTATTCTGACGTTCATATACATTCATAACAGGTGTTCTTTGAATCTACTTTTGCATGTAGCTATCGCACTCATAATTCTACATGATCTCAACCTTTGAGAGCTCGTGAAATTTAATTAAGTTTACTTCTCAACCGCAAACAAAAAAAGTTCAAGATTATAAATATGTTTAAAAAAAGATTATGATTATGAAACTTCTCTGCTCAAATTTATGTTTAGAAATAACAAATTTTTGCAGCTAAAATTGTAAAAATTTTAATTTTTTCCTGATAGGCGACCAAACTACAATCTTGAAGTCCGAACACTAATTTTTTGTGATAACTTTTGAACGAACGAATAAAAGTTTATAGTGTGTTGAAAATTGTTCATCATTATGAGATACTTATAATTAACTAAGTGCGAAAACAAAACAAAAAAATAAAATTGGGACAAAGAATGCAAAGGGCATTTTAAAGCTGATGACATTAAAAATTTAAAGTGGGCGTAGAAATATTAAAGAGATGGCAAACGATGAGTCGCATCAAAAAAAAAAACAATAATTTATTCAAAACAACATTCGTTCTAATACAATTACACTTTTGATGTCAATTATTAAAAATGAAAATTTTCATTTTTAAAAATTTTTTCAACTAACTGTTAGTCGTTGTGAAGTGTGTGTGTTTGAAATTCGAACTTTTAGCCAATTAAATCACATCCCATTCTGGCACCTTCGATTGTATCAACATCTCGTTAAAGCCTCTAAGCACGAGACAGTTGTAAATCTTTTTTTTATAATCGCTGATTTCGTGCTAAACGAAACTCTTTTTTCTTTAAAAAGACCATAAAAATTTTTCACTTACATTTTCTACAAAAAGCTCTTTAAAATTTACAAATTTTCGACTAAATTTAAATTAATTTACCACTTATGCATTTAATTAAGTTTATGATTACGTTTTGCTATTGAGTTCTTGCTTGAAAATTCGGAAAACTACAATTAATATGAAAATGTTAGATAGAGAAAGATGTTAAATTATTTGAAACTGTAGCAAGGTTGACATTTTTTATCATATAACGTCATCATGATTAATTAATCGATAGTTATTATGATGAAAACAGATGCATTTGCTTATAAAACTCACGTGAAATGAAACAATTGTCAAGACGCCTTAAATTAAAAAAAAATGAAAATGAATAGGAAAGGATAAAAGCCGAAGCTTTCTATTCCCTCACTCATATTGAAAATTTTTCTGTGTGAAACAATGATCAAAACGATTATTTTCATTCTTCTTTTAGAATTATTAAGCTGCGTTCAAGTGAAGTCTGATAGCGACAATAAAGTGAAATACCTAGCGGCTTTCACTCGGTTATCATACGAAGCGGAAACAGCGACACAAGCGGAAAATGTGAAAGTATTTCTCGATGGCATTGTGTTAATAGCGGCAACGATTGCCCCTCAAATTTCACTCATCGCTAATATTGCAGCTTTAATAGCAAATCCGTTAGTAGGCAATGGTCCCGAATCTAAAGAACTTCAACTTATGAAGAAAGAATTTGAGAATGTGCGAAATCGGCTGAAAGTAATAAGCAAAAAATTAAATGAGCTTCCTGGAAAATTTTCGGCAGTTCTCGCGAAAAAAGATTTAAAAGATAAAATTAATGACATTTATTTGCTGAGCGTTCATCAGTCTAACTATATGGATGAACGAAACGAGATAAACAAATTCGAATTGAAAAATGCTTGCCAAAAATTTGATATGTATAAGACGATTCTTTTATTTCACAGAGAAATCGTGAATCATGACAATGAGGCCAATAGAGAAATCTCTTTGTATCGAGCAATGATACAAGACCACGATCGACGAACCTTTTCCGCATTGGCAAAAGTTGTTTCTCTCAATTTTGTTCAGGCTTTCCAGTTCTATGCCATCTGTTTTCATCTCATTCATTCTAAAAGAAGCGGATTTATCAAAATGTTGAAGAAGAGAATTCAAGATATAAATCATAAGTTCATAGAGATTATTCGATCATTTAGAGATATCGACGATTATTTAACAAATGATACAAATGTCATTCAATTTGCGAAAAGTGATTCGTCGATGTTTTTGGACGAGAATGAGAAACTATCACACAAGGATTTTGCAGAGAGATTGTACAAGAAGTTGAATGAGAAATACTATTGGAAAAAATGGGTTGTAGGCAGCTATAGCGATCAAGCCGTAGGTTGTTCCGTTCATTCAGTTTTCGCGCGTTCGAATTTATTCTTTAAGTTCAGAAAAGCAGAGCGAAGTTATTTCGCTGGTTTTTTGAGAAATGAAACCGAAACAGTTGGTCCATTGGTAGATAAGTATTTTAATTACAAAAAATACGGTTTGGTAAAGGAATACGTTTCATCAGGATGCAGCATTAAGAGCAGAAATCATTGTTTTGACTTACTCTCGTATGCTTCTAAAAAATTGCCAATAGACGTTTCTTTGTATTGTGTAGAAAATGGTTTTGATCTTCAAGTTGCAGGTCCTGTCAAAAATCGATTCAATATTTCGATATCATATGATTATAATATAAATAAGGCACCATTTTCAGCATTTTTACCTTATCAATTCACTGGGATTCATTTCTCAATAGGAAATAAATGTTATCGTTATAATACCTGCAAACACGCTACAATGATCGTTGTGTAAAGAATTGAAACATATTTTCGTGACTTCTTTATTAACTTGGTTTTTTAAATTCTTTTACAATTGAAATATTTTTTTCTTCCTTAGTCTGTAACTTTGACATGGTTTACGAAATTTTCATTTAAAATTTTGCTGAATCCATGAATCCATGAATCCATATAAGATTTTAAATTTTTAAGATAACTTTAAATATAAAATATTGAAGTTTTTGTTGAATGGCAATCCATATACAGACTGTATTGAAAGAAAGTTGACAGAAATATATTTTAAACTAAATAAAAAAGTACTTAACGCAAAAGTTAAAAAATTACACCAATATAAAGATGAAAACTTCATTTAAAATTTTCTAATTNACAATTTTATGTATTTTGGTTCAGTTTTGCAGCAAGTCATTGTGAAATGAGCACTGTCTTCGCCCTCGTTGACTTTTGCTGTGCTTTGAGCGAGCTTCATTGTTGCTAATTTAATAAGTTTTATAAAATGTTTAATAAATCTTAAATTAGAAAAATTGAATCAAAATACATATAATTGTCAATTAGTAAGTTTAAAAAAAGTTTTCACTTTTCTATTGGCGTAATTTTTTACCTTTTGTGTTGAGTAATTGTTTATTTAGTCAAATAAATATTTTTGTCAACTTTCTTTCTATAGAGCCTGTATATAACTATGCTTAGAGAAAAATGCACACTTTATTCAAACTCAACTCAGTCGACTTAAATTATTGTGAGCAATCAACATTTATCTTCTACGAAAAAACGTTTTCACAAACATTAAAAAACTGATGATATTTGTAAATTTTTCAGGTGTTTGTTTTTTTCATGAAAAAAACCATGTTCAAACTGAACTTGTAGAAAGTTTTATTGTGATTTCGCGCGTGAAGTGATCATTTCAAGTTAAGCTCGGTCGCAAATTTTGCCTTCACTTTCGCTCTCATTATTTATGCTTTCGTCAAAAAGCGTATTCCGGTACAAAAATTGATAAAAACGTGAATTGCTCTTGAAAATTTTGCCGGTGCTATGAAAAAACTAATATTACAAAATCATTGAATTCAAAAAAATAAATTTTTAATTTCAAATAAAAAATGAATACTTTGCTTGTATCTTCGATGATTGGCTTGTTTATTCTTTTTGTGTTTATTTCGAAGAAGACTGTAATGCACATGAATTCAAAGAAAAAGATTTGCAATAATTTTTAAAATCTATATGAAAATAAGCAAAAAACTTCTGGTTAGACAGGTACTATGTGAAAATTATTGAAATTTCGACAAGGTTCAAATTCTTGACCCGCTTAGTTAATATCCGATTTTTGTGTCACGATAATTTAAAATGTGTTATTAAAAATTTTTTAAATAAGTAAAAATTGATCGCCAATTACGCAAAAAGTCAAATATTAAAAACCAGAAAATTCAGTAAAAAAACTGAAATCGCCAAATTTGTACCGCACTCAGTTTTCTTTTATAAGTTAGTGGAGTTTAAAGTTATGCCTTTAAAACAAATTTGATCAAAATCATTTTATAAATTTTGAGAAAAATGCGAAAATTTAAGCAAAAATTTTAAAAATTGACAAACATTAACTCGGTTCTCGTTTTTCTCTTAATTTGATCTATCTGGTTTTATTCATTTGATATTTTTGATTCAGATAAAATCATATTTCATTTTACCTTTTTTTACACAAAATGATAATTTTAATACATTAAAATTTTTTTCTTTGACATGGTCATCGGACCAAAATTTTTAATTTAAAATTTATCTTTTTTTTTACCTTTTTCAATTGCTTTTACGTAAATAGCTTATCACTTTTCGGAGTAATGACAAATTAATTTTTACATAAAAAAATGGTTTTTTGCCTAAAGTTGATGTGCACGTACCGAAATGATACACATTCTGAAAGATTTTCATGTCTTTTATTATATTAACAATAGTTTGTCACCGGTTTGATCTTTCTATTGACGTTTTGAATTTTTGATGTTATCAACTCTTAAATACACCTCGAATTCTTTGTTTTAAATTCAATTTTTCGTTTTCGGAGTTAGTTCATTAAAAGTATCTCTTTAAAATGAACTACTTTCTACACACTACAAACTTTTATTTATTCGTCTAAAAGTAATCACAAAAA
>NCKU01005199.1:0-10588 GCA_003675995.1 Dinothrombium tinctorium
TCTAAATCCTCATGTTATAAATTGAGTTTGGTTTTAATCGAGAAAGGCATTCCGAAGAAATAAATTTTTGAAAATTTTTTGAATTTTTTCGGATATTTCGGGGGCATGTCGGATATAATTCCTTAAACTTGGTATGCAATATCAAGTGTCTATAAGACATCGATTAAGAGAAAAAAGAAAAATTTTTTATGTGTAAATCTCGAGATATAGACATACGCCACTTTTGCAAAAAAATACTTCTTGATTTTTTATAACCTCTAAGTTTTTTTCGATCAAAATTTTCATGAAAAAACATGAAGTTAAAAGAGCTTAATCCAACGACCCCTCAATCATTGAAATCGGTTGATGTTTAAAAAAGTTATTTCAAGGGGCGCGTGAAAATTTTGGTGGGCCATATTTCGGCTAAATGGCTCGGGCAAACGTTGAGATTGGGGCTATGAGCTTATCTCTTCGAGTGGAATCGATACTGAAAGTATGAAGAGGGAACATTTTTTAAATCGGGGGTGGGAGCTTATTTTAATAGAGGTTGAGCGGAACGGGGGTGGGAGCTTATTTTAATAGAGGTTGAGCGGAAAAAAGAATGCATTTGGTCTGCTTGTTTGCAATGTTGCACAATGCAACTCACATACATCTTTTAAGTTCGATGCAAGAAAGCCGATTGCTGCACACTTTTTAAATGAACAGAATGTTGTAATTCGAAGTTATTCGAAGCATTAAAATTATTTAATTTCAATGAATAAACTGTTTTATAAAAATAAGACTGCAATTATTTAAAGGAAGCATGATTCAATGAGTTCTTAACTGATAAGTGCTCAAAACAAAGCGTTCAATTGAAGTTGAAATGCTAAACATAAAAAAAATGTTCAACTTTTTTCAACACTTTACTTAAGAGCTACTCACGCATAATGGCATAAAGTAATCGCATATTAATCGTTTGTCGGATGTGATTGTTTGCAGAAATTTTCCAGTAGAAATAAACGAAATTTTTTTGACTAAAATTTTCATTTTTTAGCTTCATGTATAGAAAGCAAACAACTTGTCAGCTCAGTTTTGTTTCCAATATATTTTTTGTTTAGGCTCTGAGTGAGCGTTTTGGTTCCAAATAACTCGCGAACTTTTCAGAGCTTTTAACAAGATTTGATCAAAACATATTCGGTCATGAAATTGATGCATTCTGAGCTTCTTTTGCAACCATCGTAAATGCAAACTTTTTGTTAAACAAGGATTCTGAATTGTTGCGAAAAGGTTTTTTTATGCTGGATGTGAAGTGAAAGCAAAAATCAAAGCCAAATGAAAGCCATGAACAATGAAGCTCGTTCGCAACATAGCTTAAATCTATAGGAAGCAAAACAAACCTTTCTATTGATAAATTTCATATCACGAACAATAGTAGTGCTCAATGCTAAATTTTCACGAATAATCACCAACGTTTATTGAATGAATTCATTATCAAAAGGGACATCGCGAACTATTTTATATCCCCTTTCATAATAAGCACTTGTTCAATATGATTTGAGAGACAGCGATTTTTTGCATTTTCACAAATAATGAACTTTATTTAAAATAATTCGATGCATCTTTTACGGTCTATTGAGAAAGTTGCGGCTTATTTCAAAAAATTAACATCGAATACATACGTTAAACTTTTCCACCATAGTCTCTTACTATTATTGAACATCGATTGTTCCTTGTTCCTTGCACAAAATTCATGAAAGATTCTTAGTTATTATGATGAGAACATAAGGATTATTATCTTCCTATCTAAACATCTATCCCCTAGACTCAATGTTAATTTTAATGAGTAACACTCGCACGACAGCCGTGCCTTTTTCAATATTTGGCAATGTCGGCTTATTGAGTGTTATTTTTAAATAAACGATTAGAAACATTCAAATCATACTGAATAAGTGATTTGTTCAGTTAATGTGATCTAAATTTTATTTTAACCAAGTAGTTTTTCAATATTGCGTTAAAAGCATCCTTCTAGCTTGTAGTATTTATATTTTGCTTGATTTGGGACGATAATAATTAATTTGAACAGTTTGTTAGAAAGTAATCAAATTTGCTACAGATAATAACATCATTAGTTGCATTTTTGAAGTGAAAATGTGAAATTCAAACAGACCATTCGAGTTTATACAGGGTGATTTTTATAAAACACACCTAGTTTGATTAACAAGAATGAAAAAGAATAAAAAGACGATTGATTCTTCAAACTGAAGAAAAGGTTTAGAGAATAAAACAAAACAAAAAATTTTTAAACTTACCCGTTGCGGAGAAATAACCGCGAAAACAAAAATGGTGGTTTAATCAAAAGAAAGAGCTTTTTGTGTAAGATATTATTGTGCGACGAAAAGTTTTGAGCGTATGCTGAAAGCATTCAAATGTGAATGCCCGGGTTAGAAAATTCCTCTTATGTAAACCATAAAAAGCTGGTTGAAAATTTTAAAGAAAATGGCTCGGTCCGGAACTTTCCGCATAAGCGGAAAATCAGGGTTTTGACGCCGAAAAGGCTTCCGCATCTTAACCAAAGCTGCAAAGGGAGCCTAGAAATTCAATTAGAAGGTGCAAGCTTGAATACGGATTTTCTTACTCATCGGTAAGAAAATCGGCAGATATTTTCGGAATGCGAGTTTATCCAACAAAAGTCTTTTAAGATCTTGTCCGGATCATAAATATGATTGCAGTTGGGTGTAATAATAGTACATAATTAAGTAGTGCCGAGTCTAATACAGATGTATTATTCACGGACAGGATCTAGTTTCATCAGTCCGGGAATTTCAATTCTTAAAATATCCGCATTTCGTCCTGCGATAAAACAGATTATCTAATTTAAGGAGGATTCACTGGAAGATAGATGATTTCCAGTTGAATTCAATTAATATTCAAATTTTAGCATTGAATAAATTATTTGTAAACGGAAATTGTTTCCGTAATATATCGGCCATTTTTATTAATGCGGAAAACAAAAATTTGTGTTGAGATTTTTTAAGAGAAATTTTGAGTTACTGATTTGAATATGTAATTAATTATTTAAAAAAGTTCTACCATATCATTTCACAACTAATGAAATCCGGGGGGGGGAAATTCGGAAAACATGCAGATTCGCTCAAAGAGGTGAGGTTTTGAGTGCTTTGCGGGAAAAATTAAGATATTTTTACATTTTTACCTGCAAAAAGTTGTGTTTATTATTTTAAACCAATAATTTAAACAGAAGATTTTCAGTTTATTAAAAAAATTTTAAGGCAGCAGAATGGTAAAAATACGGACTTTTGCGGGTAATTCAATATTAGCCCGAAAACAATCTCGTTTTTACCTATCAAAATTTTAAAATGTTATTAACAATCAAAATAATACCTGTCCAAACTGGACTTGCACAATTTTTTATTATTTATTTGCACGCGCTGTAGGAAATAAAATTTTAAAATTTTTACAAAGTTTAATAGGACCATGTCTTTTCTTCATTCAGTAAAATATTCATTTCAAATAAGGTTGTAAATAAAAAGTTATGTAGCTTTGAATAAGAACTACATTATGATTTTGTCCAAAATTGCCATTTTAGGATTTAAAAATTCAGTAATCTCGTATTTATTAATTTTAAAATTATTTTATTTGTGATTTTGAAACTTTATTATATGATCAATATTTTACATATTGAAATTTATGAAAAATTCCTAAAACTTTTCTGTTAGATATTTTAACAAATACCTTAAAATTTCAATATATTTGGCATTTCTGCTTGTCCACGTGCAAATTTTGAATAGATTTTTTCGTTATTTAAAAATCGTAAGTCTAAAATACCTAAATGATTAATATAATTAAGAATGGTTTAAAACTTAATTTAAAATAAATTATTTTGCTTTATATTTTATAAGTGCAGTAAGAAATTGGCTCAAAAATGTGAGTAAATTTCAATCAATAAAAATTGCTGCTTAATAAAAAGGAATGTAGATAAAACAATTAAAATAGTTTAACCAACTATTTTTATTTTTATTAATATTATCGAAATTAAATTTTGATTTAAATTTTTTGTAAAAATTAATTTTTAAAAAGAGATGTTAACATTGATTGTTCCATAGGCAAAAATACTTCAATCTTCAAAAGGTGCTTTAAAGGGTCAAGATCTAACTTTTCTTTTTTATATAAAATGGCTTAATGAGTCTTAATAAAAATTGAAAAAATAATTGCTTAGGCAGCTCACATTTAAAAGAAAATCATGATTGAATTAACAAAATTCAATGGACAAAATCATTACTAACCTTATTTTAAAAAATTTAATTTTTTTACATGAAGAAACCAATAGGTTTATTTGAAAATACTTAAATTAATTAGTTATTAATTGTTCATTTAAATGATAGATTTATGGTTCCTTGATTGCACCGTTTACGAAAAATATCAATGATTAAAAATTTGTGCAAGTCCAGTTTTGACAGGTTTTATGTGCGTTTTATAAAAATCACCCTGTATTCGCTAATTCTACTCACTTATCCAACAAGCGAAATGTTTTCAACCTTTTGATTCTTTTCGCACTGAAATAAACTTTGATGAAATGATAATACCGATAATAATCGTGTTGATTGTTAAACAAAGTGGTTTTAGTTTCAATGAGCAGTGAATCGTGAAATTGAGTGTTGAGAAAACTTGAAACGAGAGATGGAAGCAACGCGCGGTGAGCACAGTGGAGAACAGCTGTCCGCAGCTTGTTGTGCAAAAGTTGAGTTTCGGAAAAGAAAGCGAAACGCGATCAAAAACATTGATAAACGATTAAACGGTAGAAAACGCTTCGGTCGAAAGTGAAGAAGATCCAAACATGGTTTTTGTGCGAAAACGCGTACAAAAGGCTTGAAGTGAAACGATGCGTTCAAAAACAGTCTTTGTTTTTCGTGAAAAACAGTTTTATAAACATTTACAAACTTCGCTGTGATAGTGATAAATGAAATGCGTTCGCTTTAACCATTTGATGGCAACCGCTTCGCGAAGGCAGCAATCGAGAAGACGTTTGGCCGCAGTCACATTCTTATCAAACATTTCTTTGGATGGCTCTCATCGCGACACCAAACTTGGTTCGCTCCGCACTCAAGAGGTGGGCAAAGATCAATCGTGTGTCGAGGAAACCGCTCACAATAAAGAGAACAGCGGTAACGAAAGGCGACAGAGTTGCTTCTCAATTGTCGACGAGTCGAGCACAACTTTGGCAGACAGAGAATGGTTCGCGTTTTTGTTTTGCTTTCGTCCTCGTTTAATTTACTTTTCTCTCTGCAGTATTTCATCAGAAACGAGACGCTTTTCATCTAAGAGGAGCCGTCATGTCAATGGCACCGAAGACGATATCGGTTCGTGAGCTCATTACTTCTCATTTTGATTATTGCTATCCAGGTTCTGTGAACAAAACCCGTCCGCGGACGAGCTCGTGGCATGCGAAGGTTTCATCTGACCTTTCTTCGCACGCTCACAACAAACCGTTGCAGGTCTGCTTTTTCAAATCGCAGAAAGAACATCAAATTCGTGATGAACGGATTATCTTTGTTACTGGAAAGAAAACGCCAATTGCAGTATTTTCATCTGTGCCTTACAGTCGAAGGTATATTCGTTCACTGCTGACTACTTATCTTTGTTTTGATTTTCATGTTTTTGATGGAAAACACATTCATTATGTAAACAATTGAACAAATTGCGAGCTGCTTCCTGTTAAAATTTAATTTTGCAATTTTCACACCCTCATTTCGCCGAAAATCTCATCCTTAACATTTCATTCATTGCTTTAATTTCCCTTATTTCTGCTAAACGCATTCAATAAATGTGCGATTCATAATGACCTTTTTGTTTCTCTCAGTTCTATTCACAAAAACTTAGGCTATTTCCTTGACAACAACAGCAACAACAACAAAAACAACAACAAATTATCACCGAAAATGTCGATTTAACTAAATTAATAACTATCAAAACCATTAACCATTAAAAATTTCAAGTAAATTGTTTTCTTTTCGTCAAATTGACTCCGAATCATTGAAAATAATGTGCTTACGAAAATTCCAGTTTTTTCATAAGTCCTAATCTCTAATCAATCGTGATATGCATCATATTTTGACCAAAGTCACCTGCAAATGTTTGTGTTTTTTGTTAAGTGTCGCAGGTTACCCCGCTTATTCTCCTTTTAATCATTATGATAACCATTATCTACTAGATTATTTTTCACTATTTAAACACACCACTGCTAATGCTCAATGTTCAGTTCAGTTCAGTCTTTGCTCAGTACTTACTCACTACACACTATTCAGTCTTACAGTAGTTACTCTTCCTACACACTATAGTTAATCCTTCGATCAGACTCTTTAGAATTCTCTCTCCCCCTCTCGCTATCTTCTTTTGTAAATAGTCTCTTCCGCAAACTGTATTAACCCGAGAGCTCAATAAATATTTTTAAGAGTGAATGCCTCTGATTTCGGTACTACGCTCATTCATTCCCCGTCTGAGCGACATTAAGGATTCGGCAGACCTTTTTTACGTGCTGTATCCAACGCCAGCAAGATTTCATTGTGATGCAACTGTACATGGTATTCTTTTTACAATGAAACCTTTATACAAGCAAGGTCATCTACGGTTCTAAAAAATTGGCCGCTATAAAAATGGGCCGTCAGGAGATGTTATTGTTAATTGAGTCAACTTGAGTCGGTATTTTATTTTTTGTGGTCATTAGGGAAGGTTTCACTGCATCACGTTTTGTGACATTGCTTTAGCAATTTCGACAAAAAAATTTACTTTTTATTTTTTCGTTTTCAGAGAGCTTTGCCAGCATTACCCAAATATTTAGCAAAATATTAAAGAAGTGAAAATTCAAATTTACCTTCGCTTTTATTTCTTAAATAATTGAATGATGTAAAACCTTTCTTTGGTAAACTAAAAGGAAAAATTAAGTTTCTATCTTACAAATAGTTTTTTAAATATTTAACTTTTGAAACAATCCGTCTTATTCGCTTATTGAATTTGATTAAAAATTCATCATTAATATTAATTTACAGTTGAACCTCGTTTTTTATGAACCGCTTTAAGCGAAAGTCTGTCATTAATCTATGAGTCCATAAAAGAGAGGCGTTACCAATGCTAACAGACGCTCCAATTTATTCATTAAAACAAAAGTTTCAACTAATTATTTTCTTATTTTTCCATCTGGTTAGAAAAACTCATCTTGAGGTTGTGCAAAAAACCTCAAGTTTTTAAAAAACAAAGTTTTTAAAAACTAAGAAATATAGAATTTAATTGCTTTAAACTTCAGCTTATAATGCGCACGTTACGCAAAGAAAATGTGAAATTTTCTGCAAGATTTGAAGCTTTACGTAAAAATATTCATTAGACTTCGGACTTTTGTTAATTATAAAATTGAAATTGTGCATGCATTTATGCTATTTAAATTCGCCAATAATGCAATAAAATTTTTAAAGATAAAGATAGCCACTCGAAAATTTGTTTTAGATAATTTAAAAAACATGAAAAAATTCTCAAATTTAGAAAATGTTCAAATCTGAGAAAATTTTAAATAATTTATGCCGAAATATCGCTTCAAATGTTTTTTATCACTTTGTTCAGCATTTGACTATATTGATTCGAAGAAATAATTTTATACACTTTATGCGTTTACATTCAGCTTTATGCATTTATAGTGAAAATCTTTTTTTATGTCTTTTACGATAAAAATTTATTATTTTAAGACTTACGCAACGAATGATAGTATTATTAAAATTTTAAAAAATGAACTCTCTCAGGCTACAATATCATGTTCTAGAAATTTGTTTAATTTTTACTATTATCAGTAATTTTTGACGTATTGCAAATTATTAAGAAATTTAAATTTCTAGCGATGGTAGACCAGACCATGTTGGCAGACGACGTCATGTATCTGGTAGCCGTCAATTCTCAGTGATTGCTAATGGAACAGATCCATATGATCTTCTTTCTTTATTGGGATACGAAAGGCCTATGGATGGGCAAGAAATATCATTCAGTGATTTGTTGCTACCGACGACTCAGCGTCAATGTACCCAACGTCGCTGCAAAATAACATTTCCGCATTCAGTTCACGACACCGTAGAACACCACCACCACTCTTTAGCTACTCGGTGTATATCTTATGAGATGGGAGTCGCTTCGCCGAAATCAACTTTCCACCATCTTCACCACCAAATGACTGCTCCCTCAACACCAAATGAAACAGAGAGCAAAGATTCGTGCGAAAAATTGCAGCACTTTTCTTGCTTGAGTCAAGTCTATCACCCAAATTTGCTGGACGATCCTGAACTAATCGCTGGTAAACACAGCACTCTTCTCTCTTTTCCGTCTTATGTCGTAAGTTTAACTTTTGCTTTTCATTTTTGTTATTCATTTAATTGGCAGATATCACTGATTGATTACGTGAAACCATCAGATCTCAAGAAGGAGCTTAATGAAAAGTTTCGAGAACGCTTTCCGAACACTCAATTGACTCTAAGTAAACTTCGTAGCATTAAAAGAGAAATGTGCAAAATAGCTAAAAATGAGGTAATTAACAAAGTTTTGCTCTTAATCACTTCCATTGCATAATCAACAGTGTTCGCTGGACTATTTAACGATTGCCCAGGCTTATATTTACTTCGAGAAACTTATTCTGAAGAAGCTAATTAATAAGCAGAATCGTAAACTGTGTGCTGGCGCCTGTCTTTTACTTTCAGCCAAACTAAACGACGTTAAAGGCAGCGAGCTGAAGTTGCTCATTGAGGTTTGTCATCGTACATTTGAATGGTAAATAATGTAATTTATTCTTTTCTCAGAAAATCGAAAATGTTTTTCGCGTCAATAGAAAAGATTTGCATTCGATAGAATTCGGAGTCTTGGTGGCTCTAGAATTTTCGCTGCATTTACCAATTTGGGAAGTTTTGCCCCATTACCAGCGATTAATGTATGAAACGTAAAATCATCAACAGTGTCAGCATGAAATTTATTCATCTCTATTTATTGATGGTTAATGTTTACATTTTATCGGAACAAGCGAATCTTCGCCAGATTTCAAGTGATTTGATACCATTACACAAGTATTCAAGGATTAAGTAAAGCTGTTTAAAACCATTTTTAGCAGATTCGCTTCCCTTACAAATCATTACTAGAAAATCAAGAAATGGATCCTCAATTGGCGCTCCTTAATTAATGTTTAAAAGTACTTTTAGCTGTTGAAACAGATGTACTTTAACAGAAAAAGGCAATAAAAAGGAAAAAGCTAGCAAGCATTTGTTTCAATTGAATAGTTTATTCAAGTCACGAAAAAATATGTTTACACACCATTTTATCATTTCCCTAAAAACTAGTTTGCAAATGGAAAAGTGACTGCTGAATATATTCTTAGGAATTGTCTACAAATAGTTTATTACGTTGGAAGATCTTTGATATTAGAAAAGTGCTGAAAGCGTGCAATATATGACTTTTTCATCTTACTCCAATCGTAAGAGTTCGACGTCGAATATGAGAGTTGCATTCGGTGGAATAGTAAACATTTCATTAAGGAAAATTTTTACCTTAAATTTAAAAAATAAGGATTAAGTAAATTAAGAGGTGAAAAGGATATATTCCCGGGTGTCCTTTTGAGCCATAGGCGAAATCGGGCGAACAGATTAATCTCGCACGTTGTCCGACACTCATCTGAATAAGAGATCTTAACTAGCAACTGATACTTTAGTGTTAGTTTAATTACTTGTGCCACTCCCTGATCCCATCCTTTGATCACTTCTCCTTTTCCAATCTTAAACTTGAACGGCACTTGTCTTTCGCGGGAACAATCGAATTTGGTTCCATCCTCGAGGGTACCTTTCAACAGCGAAATTAGCAATTACGGATTCTGGCAGTGATTAGAAAATAATGATGCAAACACAAGAATAAGGGTTTAAATGATAAATGCAAAGCAAATGAGTGGAAAATTATAAATACCGGTGTAATGGACGACAACGGTTTGCCCGGTTTTTGGAAACGTCTGGCCTGTGATCAAATGCAAAGAGCAATGAAAGCATCGAATCAAGAGAAGATACATACATACCATCGCCCGGTGTAATCGTCTGTACCTCGACTCCCATCGCTTCGATCGCTCGTCTTTTCGCGTTTCTTTTTCGAACAATCGACCGAATTACACTCGTTTGAACCCTTTTCAGCGCAATTCTACTCACAGGTCGTCTTCATATTACGATCCGTTTCCTGATTTGATGCGTGCAGTGGTTGTGATTTGAGGAAAAGCGGCGTCACAGCCGCGCTTTCTTCCGAACGCTATGCCGTCATTGCTTTCCTCTGTGCTCGAATCGATCGCACCAAAACTCACCCAGAGGCGGTTGAATGCTAATAAACTTTTCTATCGCTAGCAAGCAAACGCCACGATGCAAGTTCTACTCTCCAAATGAGTTTGGATGTTATCTTCATTTATTTATTTGAAATGAGAGACAGAAAGCCTAAGCTTATAAATATCTCTATGTATGTAATTAACAAAATAAATTTAAGAAGATAACAGATTAGATTTTTAGTTAAAAGCTAACAAAATAATAATTTTACCTGTTACAACAGTTAATCAGTTGCCAAAAAT